>WBMV01007987.1:15167-34531 GCA_013396655.1 Campylorhamphus procurvoides
CCTGCACACCTGAGACCCCTCCCAGTGCCCCCTGTACCACCCATCCTGCACACCTGAGACCCCTCCCAGTGCCCCCTGTATCCCCAGCCTGCATCCCTGGGTTCCCACACTGTCCCTGTACCCCCACCCTGCATACCCAGGACCCCTCCCAGTGCCCCCTGTACCCGCACCCTCCACATCTGGGTCCCTGTACCCCCACTGTGCACCCCTGGAACCTGTTCCAGTGCCCCCTGTACCCCCATCCTCCACACCTGGGTCTCTGTACCCCCACCCTGCACCCCTGGGACCTCTCCCAGTATTCCCCACACCCCTAACCAGGACTGCAGCCCATAGAGCCCCTGGTGTGCTCCCACCCTTCTGGGCCCCTCCCTGGCCCCACTGACCAGCAACAGGACTCAGGGTGCTGGTGGGTCACATGGACCCCATTTCATGTGCCGTGACAGAGAAATGTGGTACAAGAGCTTCCCCCACCTTCCTGTCCAGGCTGCAGCACCCACAGCCAGCAGCCTCCTGAGCTGCCTTTCCCTGTGGCCCATGATGCACAAAAATGGGTTCAAAGCCCAAAATTGCCTCATGCCTCAAGGGGCACCTCAGCTGCAACCCCAGGTCCTGCACCCCAGCTCTCCCAGCTGCCTGCCACAGTTTAGTTTCCCCAAGAAGTACTTTTCCTGGACATATCCCAGAGCTTCAGCTCAGGGTGAGGCTGCAAATCCTTCAGGATTCTGCTGCTCCCACTGAGGCATCCCGTGAAGGCCAAACTAAAACCAGTGCCATGAACACCTGGCTTCTCCTGCTGTGACACAGGCACCTCTGTGCTATGGCAGTCCCGGGTCTGGAGCAGCCAAAAAACCATTCCTGGGCTTGTTCTTCCACTGAGCCCCATGGGCAGCTTCCCTGAATGGCAAGATGTTGGTGACAGGCAAGTGCTGGTCTCACCTCCTTTTGTGCTCCTGTGCTCAGAAACACAAAATTTCCTTGGATATTAAACACCCATCATTTCCTGGTTTGGGAGAACCGTACAAATTGCACCTGCACACGCACAGGTCTCACAGCAAATCACCCAGTCCATGGTCCACCTCGGCTCTGGTGCAGCAACTCTCCTGGCAAACCGGTTTCTCAGGCACTGCCCATCCTGCTGGGTGCCTGCCAGTGGTGCATGTGGTGAGAAACCATCAGACCAGACCCAAACAGAGGGAAAAAAGAAGGCAGGAAGAAGAGGGGAAGGAACAGGTGGGGACTAAAGTGGTGGTGCCAGCTGGCGAGCGCTGTGAGATGAACTGCACAGGTTCTCCCTTTTCCCAGCTCGTGCAGGTCTATGCTTAAGGCACATTTTCCTGCAAGAAGGGAGGGCTCCCAGCCTTTCCTGGGAAGGGGAGCCACTCCTCTGAGTTTTCACCTGTTCCTTTGGGCAAAACAAGTGCAGCCAAAGCCACGGTGGGGAAACCCGGGGAAATCCTTTCCGCTGACTCAGGAGGGAGGAAAAGGTTTTCCTGCTATTAAAAAGGAAAGTGTTGGTGAACACTCACTCCTCCAGTTCCAGCTCAGCATCAAGGAGTCAGGAGCCAGCACTGCACAGCTGAATCCCACCAGCCTCTGGTGCCTGGTGGGCAAGGGGCAAATCCATTCTCACCCAGCACCGATGCCAGTACCCAAATACAGGAGTGCCTGAGGTCAGGGAGCAGTCTCCGTTGGCTTGAAATCTTTCCAAGCAGACAAAGTGTGCCCAACCACACATTAAACCTAAATATTTATTGTTTTGAAATTAAACACATCCGTGGGCTGCTTTTGGTGCTCCTTCCCCGCTGCAATTTGGGAGCGCAGCCCCCTGCCCCACTTCCCTGTTCCCACCAGCATTGTAAATCCTTTCTTTCTTCCCAAAGCAGAGTCTGGAATGGTTTTGGTGGGTTCTCAGCTTGCAGAAAGCCACTGTATGGGGTCCTCAGCTGCGTAAGTCACATGGGTATCACTGTCCTCCCCTCAAACTCTTCATTTCTGTTTTCAAAACAAGCAGTTTCAGTCACCTTCAGCCACCCAGATCAACTTCATTTCAGCCTATGGCAAAGCAAGTCCAAAGAGCCTCCTGGCACCAAGGGAGCTCAGCTGCTGGACGCCCCTGCTCTTGCCAAATCACTTCACTGGTGATTCCCTCAGGGCTGAAGCTGAAAAATAGCATTAAATCCCAGCCAGCTCAGACGTCACCACCTCTCTACAGCACGATGGGGGCTGGCTGGCAGTGAAAGGCCGAGAGCTGGAGCCTCTGGCTCAGCCGGAGCGTGGAGATCTGGATTATGGATTGCTTTTTCCCATTGTTTCTGGTGGCCATTCCCGAGTGTCACGGCCACTCCACAAACACAGAGACACCCAGCACCGCTGGCCAGGTAACAGGGAAGGAGCAAGGAACGTTGTAAAAGTGATGTTTCCCGGGATGGGGAAGTCCCTGAAGCAACACCATCACCCCCACTGCTGCTTCCACCCCCAGGGAGCGGCTGCAGCGCCGAGCTCAGCTCGGTGCCAGCAGCTGATGTGGAAGGATCGAGTTGCAAGCCAGGGCTGGGTGATCCTGGCTCCCCAGGATCTGAAGGTCACCTCGGACCCGGCGACTGCTGCAGGAGAAAAGGGGTCTGTCCCCACCTGCTCGTGTCACGAGGTTCACTTGAGATGTCCCTGCCCACCTCTGGGAAGGTGAGGGGCAGTGGGTGGGGAAGGTGGGAGCACCCAGGCACTGCTGACCAGGAGACTGCAAGGGGGGAACAGCAACATGGCTTCAAATGCACAAAGCGGATGAGGCTGGGCAAGAAAAATACTTGTCGGAAGGAGGACTCACTTTCACTAATCCTGAAAGAAATAATGTCCAGAAATTGTTATTCCCAAGGGCAGGGAAGCAGAAATATCCCAGTAATCCAGTCTGAGCTGCAAAGCTGAGGGCAGGCAGGCAGTCGGTGGCGATGAAAAGGTGCACGTCCTTCCCCTTCAGCACCACCCATAAACAAACAGGCACCACCAAACCACCCTTGCCCCAACCCCATGGAACAGTCCTGACTCCGTGGCCAGTGGAGTGGGCAGGATGGGCTCTGGGGCCTCTGCCAGGCCTCTGGGGTCTCTGTGCCTGGTGCTGTCCCCACCAGCCAGGACAAAGCTGCCTTGGGTGGGGACAGCTGGGTACAACCCCAGCCTCCTCTCCACTCCCTGTTCTCTCTCCATGTTGCCTTTCTTCTCAAAGGCCAAGAAGGAAGGCAGGGCCACACCAGGACAAGGCACAACCCCAGCGACTCCCTGCCTCCTCCTTATTCTTCCACCATCAGCTCCTTCATCTTCCCCACAGCCCCCCAGTGGGTCCCATCCCTTCCAAACCTCTCACCCCACCAGGATCAGCCCTTGCCTGGTGTGGGAACGGGATAGCCCAGGCTTTCCAGGGAGGTTGAGCCCCACTGTCCCACCTCCCTCAAGAAGTACATCACCCTGGTGGATCTCCCAGCCCTTTTATTCACTCAGCAGCCAGCACATCCACTCAGCATGAGAACCAGGGTCCAGGCAGCTGTGGAACATTGCAGCACTCCACAGGGTAAGCGATGTGGTTGGGGCTGCTTGATTCTCCGTGCCATTCCCAGTCCTAAAATAACCCCTGGAGGCACTACTAACCTCCCTGCAGAGGGGCTTCTGAATCACAGCCTTCAGTGAAAAGATCCTTTCCATTACCACGTCCAAGCGGTTAAGAAATCCCCTCCTGATTCTATCCCCAGTTCCCCCCCTCCCCAAAAAGCCCCCAAGCAGTTAAGAGCAGAAATTCAATAAGCAGCCAACGCAAGCTGGGCAGAAGAGTCCATGTGCAAGAGGCAAAGCCTTGCTCCTTGCAGCTGCAGGGAGGGTCCCAAGACTCCTTTGGCCGTGTGACACTTTGCTGTCCCTTCCCTCCTGCCTCCAATGTGGCCATAGCAAACCAGACAGCGACCAAATTCCGAAGGAAAGGGCAGCACTGCCCGCTGAGGGTCACAGCCTGCAGGCCCTGGGGTGAGCAGCAGAGCTGCTTCCCGGGGGGATAATTCCAGCCCAAGGACCCCTGAGGGTCGCCCTGCCTGGGGTGTAGACTGTGGCCCGTGTCCCAGTTTCCCCACAGGGAGCGGCACCAAAAGCACAGGGGGCCCAGGGATCAATGGCACGGTGCCTCCCACCCGCCTCCCCTCCTTGGCTGTTGCCCCCGTGGCACCCGAGACCCCCCGTCCCACGCCCGCCTTCAGGGGCTCTCAGCCAGGCTCGGGGCTGGGCCGGAGCCCGGGCTGGGCTTGGCGAGCTGCCGCAGGTCCCGCGCAGACCTCACGGCCCACTGGGCCAGCTCCCGCAGCACCCCCAGGCCCCGCAGCTTCTGCTCGAACAGGCCGGGGGGCTGCGGGGGTGGCCCGTCCGCCTCCTCCTCCTCCTCCTCCTCTTCCTCCTGCTCCTGCTCCTCGCCCGGGGGCCCGCGGCTCTCCAGCCGCAGCAGCTCCTCGAGGTGGTAGGCGAAGGCCGAGACCTGGAGCAGCACGGCCGCCAGCGCCCGGCCCAGGGCAGCGTCGGCCTCGCCCAGCTGCTCCCGGTGCTCCTCCAGCATCTGCGCCAGCAGGGCACGGAAGGCCCTGTAGGCCGCCAGGTTCTCCAGCAGCCGCTGGGTGCCCGTCTGCTCGTCCCAGCGCTCCACGGCCGCCGCCGGCACCCCTTCCACCGCTGCCACGCTGGCCGAGGCATCCAGGCCCTGCCGCTCCGCCTGCGGGGCGAGACCCACCAGGCCTCAGAGGTGGCATGACAATTTTGCAGGGTCCCCCCCTTGCCCAGTCCCAGTCCAGGAGGTGTTTGTGGCAGCACAAGGCCAGCTGCCCCAGGTTTGCCCAAGCATCAGTGGGCATGGAAAATGGCAGCGCGTCATTGCACCCCATCCCTGCCACGAGGCAGATCCCTCACACCACAAAGCCACCCCAAGAGCCCCCCCAGCAGCGCTCCCAGCCCCAAGGAGCAGAGCCAGAAGGAGCAGAGCGAACTCACGTAGGCGTCCAGGAGGTTGAGGACGTCGGCGCGCATCTTCCCGGCCAGGCGGATGCCACGGGCACACAGGTCACGGCGCTGGAGGGCAGCGGAGGGGCTGTCTGCTCCCGCCATGGTCGGGCAGCTGTCACGGCCACCAGGCTCAGGGCACAGCGCCTGCCCAGCCCAGCCAGGACAATCCCTTGCTGAGCTGGTGCATTCCAGCCGGGAGCTCCGCTCACACGTCCACTGGCCCGGCTCTCCCCCTCTTCCGTGCCTGGGGCCTGGCACCACGCTGCAAATTCCCGCCTCTGGGATCAACAGCAACAGATTATTCCCCTAATTCCCCCACGCATCGCTGCTCCAAGTGCTTTGCCCAGAACCGTCTCGCCCGGCAGCAACAGGCTGACCCACTCCTCCCTCCCAGCCACACAGTGGGATTAGCAGCACGGTAATCCCTCTGGCTCATGCCAGAGCGCGGGAAACCACTGCCGGGAAGAGGCGAGCAAAGCCCGGACATTGCTCAACACCTCAGCTCAGGGAAGCTGGGGCTGAGCAGGGCCAAGAGTGAAGGCTTGAGGGGAGCAGCCCCAAGGCTGGAGGTCCAGCACCAGCCACAGACTGAGCTGCGACCCAAACCCTGGCAGAAGGGTCTGTCCCAGCCACCTCCAGCCCTCTTACTGCCCCACAGCCATGGGACTGGGGCCCTCAGGTCTAACGCCCCCTATCCCAGTGGGTTCCTGCCCCAAAGAGGGGCTGCAGGACAGGACATGGTCTCTCTTCATGATCCCAAAATGCTGGACTTGGTCATCTGTTTCTCAGCCCTAAGCGTGGCCACGTAAGTCTGGCAGGACTTGCTCTCTGTTTCTCAGCTTTAATACTGGCCCCTCCACAGGACTTGGTCTCTGCCTCAAGCCCCTAAAATGCAGGACTTAAGTCTCTCTTTGGAAGCCCAAATACTGGGTTCGAGGCCCCAAAACATAGGACTTAGTCATTGGTTTTGAGCCCCCAAAATGCAGCACTTGATGTCCCCTCTGTGAGCCCAAAGACATAGAACTTGGCCTCTGCCTGAAGCCCTGAAAACACAGAACTTACTCACTGTTTCTGCACCCCAAAGTTGGCCACATGAGCCCGGCTTCAGGACTGCAAAATGCAGGGTTTAATCTCTGTTTTTAAAGTCTGAGGTCTCATTTTGAGCCCCCCAAACACAGGCCTGAGTCTCTCTTTGGGAACACAAAAACTGATGAAGTGAGTCTGGTTCTGAGCCCCCAAAACTGACCCAGGGTCACGAGTGAACCCCAGCTGGCAGCTGGGCACCAGCAACCACTCACTCACCCCCACAATGGGATGGAGAAGAGCCACCCCAGGACAACACCAGCCACCCCACAGATGAGCTGCACGCACCAAGACAGAAACAGCCCATTGGGTTGGGTTGGTTTTTCCTCAGTATGTTTATTTTGGTTACGTGTTACCCAGATTAAGAAGAGAAAAAAACCCCAAGAGTTGAAAAGCAGCTTCTCATAAGTACCAGTGTGCCTGGCCAGCGGGGCCCATACACCCAGCAGCCTCCTTGTCACCCCATGGCTACTGCAGAAGGTGCTGCTGAGCTTTGGGAACCCCTGGCCCTGGCAGACTCCGACCTCCAGAGTGCTGCCTATGTCTGGCACAACCCCAAAAGTAGTCAAAGGGCCCTGGGTCCCCTCCAATCCCTCCCCGGGAGGAGAAAAAAAAAATAAATACAGGGGAAAAAAAAATACAAAAAAGTTTATTGCAAACTACTACAATAATTTATTGAAGCAAACTGCATGCGAGTGAAGGAGAGACATCAAGGGGAGGAGGAGCTGCAGGAGGGCTGTGTCAGTTTAAGGGCTTCAAAGGGGCATGGGAAGGGAGCTACGCATCTCTCCTGTGTCAGGGGTGAGCAGGCTGTGGTTAGAGGACAGACAGGCACCTGGCCATGGCCAGAAAAAGAAAAGGGAGAGCTACGAGAGGTGTCATGGAAGGACGAGGCAGGGAGCAGCAGGATCAGAGGTGTCCAGGCTGGGAAGCAAAGGAAATGTTTGATTTTGCATCCCAGACACGCAGCCGGTGGCAAGGTCTGCTCGGCTCAGGGTGGACACAGGACCAGGCCCCCTCCCTCGGCTCCCAGCCAGGTGTCAAGCATGGGGTCAGAGCTGAGCAAACCCTTGACCCAAAGGCATTTTAGTGCCATCCCTCAACTAACAGATCCCCAGGCCCTCCACTTAGTGTTCTGTGCAAGGCTCTGCCCACCCCGCACCTCCCACGGGGGCAGGGGCTAGCAAAGAAGCAGCTCCAGCTGGAAATCACAGTAATGTGATCCAAGTGAGAAACTGGATCATGCCAACTAAAGAAACTGGTTTACTTTAACACCATTCCACCACAGACCTGCCTGCACTGTCCCAGAGGACCTGCCATCAGGTCTGCTGGGCCCTCACCTTGTGGCAGGCCTGGGAGCCAGGCTGCTGCCAGTGAGAACGTGGGATGCCCACACCCAGGGCACAAGACACCAAACTGTTCAGCCATGATCCGCCCCAACACCAGAAGTGTTTCAACTTGCTCTGACAAAGGTATCAGTGTAAGGAGGGAAGGGACGGGGCAAACCAGGACAAACGGCCCAGGAAGAGCGGTCATGTTTGGGCCACAGCTGGGTTCCCAGGCAGCACAGGGGACAGTGGGTGTTCAGAGTCAGTTTCCTCTTAAGTTTCCAATTAAATGTCACATTTTATTGCGGTTTTCCAGACCCCAGGTACCCGATTTTGCCAAGCAGCTCTGTGCTACAGACCAACTCAGCTGATCTGGTGCTCGGACAAGACACTTCAGTTCTGCTCCCAACCACAGAAACCCAACCGAAAAAAAACAAGCAAACAAACAAAAAGCCAGGTTATTCTTCACCTCTTCCAAAATCACTACGAATTCAAGGCCACTGAATCTCCACACAAAGTCTTAGAGAAGAGCAAAAAAATCCCAAGTCTCCATAGCAGACACATCTTATCCTATGTAAACTTTTCCAAGGGCTCAGAGCTGCCCTAACTACACCAGCAGGCAACACCTGACCTGCCACGTTTCAGGGAGAGCGGGGGTGTCTGTGCAGAAGAGAGAAGCTTTGAGAACATGGCTACACAACACCCTCCCCCCAAATGGGGGCAGGGAGAGAAGCTGACAGCCCCTTAGTCCCACGTCAATCTATTGCCTTGGATAAACAAGCCTGAGAAAACCATATCCAGTCCCTGCTCCTGTGCCTTTGTTTACACCTGGAAAGGAGAGGCAGAGTCGGATGAGGAGCATCATGTCCCCCAGCAGCAGGCAACTGTCCCAAGCCACGAGAACAAATTCCTGGCCAACAACATCCTTCCCCAAAAGGCTGTGGAGCATTTAATGCAAGGAGCTCACCCAGAGCTGGGAGGGAGGGAGACGACAGCCAGCTGTTCCACCACTCACCTCATCCTCCTGCTAACACGCTGCTGCAGACTCCCATTGCACACAGGGCTCTTCTCCAGGGGCTCTCCCTCCTCTACTCTGGAGAAGCTGTGAGACACATCTGACTCCAGAGCGCTGCCTTCACCTCAGCTCTCCCAGCTGCTCCTACAATGGCACGCCGTGCTCCCTGCACTGGAGCCTACTGGGAAACAGCCTCAACCCCTTCCACCCCCGCCCCCTAAGAACAGAACTAAAAAATACCGACCCTTTTTTAATCAATAAATAAGGAATCTTGTTACCACAACACAAAAACGAAGCATGTTCAAAGTGCAAATTACTGTCGTCAAACTGGGATGCTCCTCCTTGCCTCTCCCACGCAGGGCTCCTGTAGCCCCCGGGCCTCTCCAAGCAAACATGATCTATGAGCCAGGGCGTTCCCTCCACTTCCTGCCAGGGCTGGAGCAGGGGAGCACGGTGGGAGCGGGACGTGCTCTGCTTCACAGCTCACCCTGCCGAGGGGCTAAAGTGCCAAACTCCCAGCCCCGGGAGGAAGGAGGACACTGCAAGGACCAGAGTGCAGCGGTGCATAGAAGTCGGGACCAGGGGCTGAGGGAGTCCTAAGAAACTTCTCCAGAGCATGCCCAATGCTTTTTAGTTTGCCAGTGGGGCCACGTCAAGGAGCCAGAAAGGCATCTGCTTTGGGGTAGAGCGAAGGGTTTCAGCAGTGCCCCCTCCCTTGGAGAAATCCGTCGCTCAGTCCAACTTGCTCTGGTAATGGCAGCACGTGCCCCTTTCCACAAAGGGGCTGTGGGAGAGAGAGAAGTGGTTGGGAGAAAGAGGATGTGCTGTGATCCGCGCTGGAGGGGAGCAGACCCTTCAGTTATTTACTAGTATTGTAAGTTTTGTTTAACTTTCCTCTCTTTCAGTAAGTGCCTCCTCTTTTTTTGTTTTCTTTTTTTTTTCCTTTTCCTTTTAAATACAGAGTCCCAGCTGTCCCAGCACCCAGGAGCTCCCCTGCCACTAGGGTCCAGTGGAGTCTGAATCTTCGATGAGCACCTCTGTGCTGGCTCCCAGGATCTCTGTGTTCATGACCAGCCCCTCCGGGTTCGCGCTGCTGCCGCTGCCCACAAAGAGTTTGCCGTCAGCCACTAGGCTCACACGCTCTGCCCCACCACAGTAGGGCTTTGGCATCCCCTCTGGGCTCAGCAGCAGGCAATCTGCTGGCGGGGCACTGCCCAGGGGGTCCGGGAGCAGCGGGAGGCCCTGGCCATCGGTGGGCGGCGTGATGGCCTCGGGATTAGTGCCCAGGATGTCGGTGCTGGTGATCAGGGCACCCGCGTTGGCAGCCAGTGCTTCAGCTATGAGCACTTCGGGGTGGCTCTTGGCTTTGTGGGCCACGACGCTGTCCTTCTTCTCGAATTTCTTGCCGCAAATATTGCAGGAGAACTGGTAGAAGGAGTCCGCGTCGTGCTTCTTCATGTGCCAGTTGAGGGAAGCCTTCTGCCGGCAGGTGAATCCACAGATCTCACACCTGGGAGGGGAGAAGGGGGTGGTCATGACAAAAGGACTTCCACACACACTTGTGGGGGCAGCAATAGCAAGCAGGCAGCCCAGGGAAACAGCAGGGACTCACTAATGTCACTCCAGCTCTGGCTTTATGTGCTTAGGGCTTACGTTCCCCAGCTCTGTCACAGATGTGTGTTTAAAGAGAGCCGGGATACCAGGAACAGGCTCCAGCCCTGATTTCAGAGGTGCCCCTGCTCTGGGTGCAGCACCAGAATGGGTGTGTCAGGGGTCCCTCAAAACAGAAGGGTCAGGGACAGGCAGAGGGTACTCACTGCAAGGGCTTCTCGCCCGTGTGGATCATCCGGTGCACGGCCAAGTTGTGGGAGCTCTTAAATGCCCGGGCACAGTATTCACAGATGTAATCCCTTTGATCTGAAAGATGACAGCAGTTGCAGCATTGCTCTCCCACAGACCAGCTCCCTTTCCCTGCTCTCATGTGGCACAGGTAAAGCTGCCCAAGAAGCAACAGAACTAGGAGTTCTGGGAGGCCAGCAGGCCCAGCAAAGGACGAGTCCCTCAACAGCACAGCAGCTGATCTGGAGAGGCCACGCATGATTAAGACTCTTCAAGAGCTAATTATCCACTCTGACCAAAACTGAAGGACTGGCAAATTAGGATAAAGCAGACTTTATCTGTAGAGGTTTATTCCTTTACAGAACCCCTGAGTGATACTTGCCAGGGGAATAAAAAACTTCTATGGCCTATTTCTTTCACTTCCTTAAAAGATGGTAATCCAGAAGACAATAATATCCTGCTGCTGCAAATCTGTGTCACCCGACTTGGCTTCACCCTCCCCAGAAATCCTAGAGGCTTTTCCATTTTCCCCCCTCTCTGTTCACTGACCTCTCCCACCCTCCTGTACCTGTGTGATGTTTGGCATGTCGCAGGAGCTGCTTCTGGAGCCGGAAGAGCCGACCACAGGAGGGGTGAGGACACACATACTTTTTCTTCAGCAAGTGCTGGTACTTTATGTGATGCTGAAAAGAGAGAGCCAAAAGTTTGCAGAGTCTCAGAGAAGAGCTGAGACGCAGCGATCCCAGACAGTCCCTCAGCAAAAAGACACAGCACCAGGAAGGAGTGTCAGTGCAGTGGAGGTTTAGCTGACTGTTCCAAACAGCCCCTCCCTGCCCTCCCATGTGCCAGTCAGGAAGAGAAAACCTCCACCAACCTGCAGGTACCGCGGGTGAGCCAGGACCGTGCCACATCCTTCCATCTCACAGCGGACGTACTGTATTGGAGGCTTCTTCCTGGGAAGTCAGCAAGGAAAGGGGCAGAGTGGTTGGCTGCCTCTATGATTCTACAGATAAAGACGCTCTATATATTCTATACAGAATCATATGAGCTATAGAGCTCTGTTTCTATGAGGGGCAGAGAGATGGATGATGCCTCTGATGCCACAGCAGCAGCCCAACAAAGCACAGCTCAGTGAAGTGAGAGCAAAGAACTATTGCTGGAATACTGTCTGGACTGTGACACAGCCTCTGTCCAAGAGCCATCTCCTCTTCTGCCACTACCTGAGGGTTCTCCCTACAGCTGGGAAAATCCCAGGACACCCAGAGTTCCCAGAACATTATTGCTGGGCAATGCCAGGGTAGGGATCAACTGAGAAGTGGGGAGGGGGCTGGTTCAGTTGGAAGAAATCAAACCCACACCTACAGGGGGAAGGAGAAAGATCGAAGACAGGGTGTGCTGCTGTTTTTATTTTTTATTCCCTTCAAGGCAGATTTCTGGACTGTGCAAGAGAGATGGCTTTGGGATAATGCCCATCTGCATGGAGGACACAAGGGAAGCAAGTCTGCAGAACAGAACTGGGTGGAGGGGATCACTTACCTTCTCTTGGGCAGCCTCGGGCTCTTGTCATCCTTTCTCCTCCTTCCCCTCCTGTAACAGGGATACAGAAACAGAACTGAGAGAAGCTTCTTTACATTAACAGTGGGCAGAGACTTTGAAGTTTATGCTCTGTTGCCTGCACGAGCTAGAAAAAAACCTGAGTGCAAGTTGGAGACCGATTCAGAGGAAGAATTTTAGAGAAATAAATGCTTCATGTAGTTTTCTCTCTCAACCCTTCCCATTTCCTAATGCATTTTTTATAAAAACATAGTTGTACCAACACAGTCCAAAACCCACAGTGCATCCTATTCCCCCTGCTCTGTTGGGGAACATTCCATACCATGGGAAAACATCAACCTGCACGATCAGGAAGGACAGAATTAATGATCCAGCAGCTGTTTTACAGCCCTCTGAATCAGCTACAGCAGCTTATACAGCTGTCAAGACAAAAATCTAGGCTCTGTCTGAGCAGACCTGTGCCTACATGTAAACTGCAGCCTCCTAAGTCAGAGCTCACACTGTGCCTGTTTGATCCCATTGCTGCAGAGGCACTTGGAGCAGATTGATGAAGTATTTTCTAGATTCTACTGAGCCATCTTTATTGACAGCAAACCCATGCCAGGAACCTGCTGAACAGGCACTCAGCATTCAAGCCAAGCCCTCAGAAGAGGCACAGGTTTTATTACGCACAGAAGTAGTGTCTGATCCAAACAATAAAACCTCAAGCCACAGAAAGCAGTCTCCAACAGACAGAAATATTCTCAAAATACCAGCCTACTCACTCCTCTCCACCATGAAGCAGCAGCAGCTTAGGAACAGCAAGAGAAGCAGCACTGCTGGTGTGTGGCCTCACAGGGCAGGTCAGCAGAGGGAGCCTCGGCTGTTCCAACCTCTCAGAGAAAAGCTGAGGTACAAAAGAAGCTCCTTTTATTTTTAAAACCTCAAAATATTCCAAAGAATGGCTTTGACACAGGCACATACACCGATCTCCCTCTGCTGACAGGAGGAAAGCTTCAATGCTGAGTTCCAGTGACAGCACACCCAAAGGTGTTCAGGCTCTAGGTAATAAAGCTTTGTTATTTTACTTCTCCAAAGAGAGGGGGAACACAGCTGGTTTTTCTCAGCTCTGGGGTAGTCCCACATGTACAAAGAGGACACTTATCACACACATATTCAAGGTATTCCCACGTCTCCCCCACAACACACAGCAGGAATGCTGCCCTCTCATACTGGATTTCTAACACTGATTCACTTCAGGCATCACAACAGAACCCATTGTAAGGGTGTCCTGAAGAGCTTCACACCCAGAGAGGCTTCATAACCACAGGCTGAAGAAAAACCCCTCAGCTTAAACTAGATCTAAGTACTGACTCTGATTTTTCAAACACAGGCAAGTTGTGAGGAAGCAGAACAAACAGTGCTGCCCATCAGCTCTCAGGCCCAGAGAAGGAGGAGGAAGGGGGGGAACCAACAACAAAACACTGTTGTACACTAGCAAGAATGCAAACTAAACAATACACACTGTCCTGTGGAACTGCAGTTTACTCACTTTCTTGGCGGTTCTTCATCTTCCTGAAACTCATTCTCTTCTTTCACTTCCACTTTAATCTCTTTCTGCCTTTCTTTTTCCTCCTTTCCCTTGTTAGCTTTTCTCCTTTGCTTTGGCGCTTCCCTACAAAGGCACAAATACAACGTATCACTCCAATGCTCTTCACACTGCCTGCTTTCTACAAAGATTTAAGCAAAAACTGGACAGAAGTTCATGTTTATTTCTCAAGTCCCACTTCTAAGCAGAAATATGAACAAGAATTAAGGAAGCCACCAGCAGATAGCCAGGATCTAAAGGCTTTAGTCCCTGAGAGAAGCACAATCCTGGTTATTCTATTTAGAACCACTCTGCCTGAGCAACCAGCTCAGGTGCTTTGGGGCATATCAAGCTTCTAAGATGCCTTGGTTTTTTTGGTCTAAACCCCCAATAAGTACAAAATCCAATATACTTCTCTAGGTGGGGCTTGTAGGTTTCATCTCTGGGATCATCTTTGAAGGGAACTTCTTCCTCACTGATGAGCATCTCCTCATCATCATCACTACTGGGAGAAAAGCAGAAAACAGGACTTTGGTAGCACCAGCTAAACCACTGCTGCAGAATATTCATGCACCATTCCCTAGGATGAAAACACCATTCCACAGCACTTCCTCATCCACCATGACTGGGGAAAGCCAACTGCTTGCACTGACCAAGGAGCATGACAACCAGAACAGGCCAGGCAGGGCAGTGTCCTCTTCTGAACCCACCAAGGAACAGAGCCACCAGGTGGAGTGCCCAGATCCAATCTTATTATCCATTTCTCCACACTATCTCCTGACACCTGCAGCCCACACTGCACACGCAAAGGCCCAGGATGGAATGAGAGAGCTGCTGTCTGTCCTCTACAACATTTCACACAAGCATTTACTTTCAAACAACCCAGCCCCTTGTTTTGAGACACTGAGGAGGAGGAAACACCACAGAATAAATAAAGAGCGTCCTACCTGACTCCAGCTGGAGACCGATGCTCTTCTGTGACCTCTGAAAGGAAAAGTCACCATTAGGTTTCAGCGTGTGCCCGCTGCAGTGAGCTCATCTGTCTCACGATACCTCCGCCGACAGTCAGAGCCGGGAGTGCTGCTGGCAGAAGGCACCCGTGACCAGGCAGCACCAGCCCTGCACCAGCCACACTCTCAGAGCTCCCTCCAGAGCCTCCCCACCCCTCGCTGCCTCTGAGCTCCTCGCGCCACGTACCGTACTCCAGCTGGTCCGTGTTTGGCTCGGACTTGCAGACGAGCTGCAGGGAGCCGGTCTTGGAGCGGGAGGCGCGGGAGTTCTCCGTGTCCCGCTGCCGAGCCGCCGTGGCCGACCTGCTGCTGCGCCAGCTGCGGCTGGGCCGGGCCGTGCCCACCGGGGAGCCATGGCTGAGGGCGCTGGGAACCTCCTCCTCTTCCTTCTCTTCTTTGGGATCTGAAACAGACATTACAACCCCGTTCTTAATTATAAAAAAGCACCTAAATCCCATCATTGAATCACACTCCTCACTTCCGCAGGAACTCGCGCACCTTGCAGACCAAGAGGGCAAGAGACTCCCCAGGCCCTCACTTCAAACTCTCCTCTCTAAGTAAAACTAACTAAAACCCCCCAGGAAAAGGCAGTAGGAGTATTTAAAACTATTTACTAATATTTAAAAGCAGCTTGTATTTCCCTCGGATAAAGGCTTGCAAGATGATGATTTGCTGGCTCTGAGCACTACAAAACAGACGCCTCATAATCCCCAGCAAGTGCTTTATGAAAGGCCAGCTTCGTGTGAAAAATCATGTTTAGAGAATCCCCCAAGCACATACAGAACTGTACACCTGGTAATGGCCCTGAGGAATCTGAGCTGGATGTTTCTGATCCTGTGCTAGAGTAAAAAGCATCACAAATACTATTACCCCAAGGTCTTTGCACTCATTTATAGCCTGCACAGGTGGTTTCCTTTTTGGCTGATGGCTGGTCTCCAAATATGTTTTGGCAAGATAACAGAACTGCCTGAAATGTCTTTGTGAGCAAGTTAATCCCTTAAAAAGTAAAATTTGCAAGTACAGTTCACTTGATCTCACTTTTTGGTGCTTCCTGTGACATGGGGTCCTAATGAACTCAAATGCCTTTTGAAATGTCACAAATGATCACGGACTGGTTTGGATTGGAAGGGACCTTCAAGCTCATCTCATTTCAACATCTTCCACTGGACCAGTCTGCTCCAAGCCCCGTCCAACCTGGCCTGGAACACTTCCAGGGATGGGGCAGCCACAGCTTCTCTGGGCAACCAGTGCCAGGGCCTCACAAGTAAAAACTTCTCTCCATCCCTGTTCTCAGTCCTCATGGTGAACATCTCAGGCTTTTGAATGCTAAATTGAACACAAAGACACTTGAAACCAATTTCTCCTTCCTACTTCCTCTGCTTCAGCATGACTGCCTAATAGATCCAGGGCATTTTTATGTGCTGAGAATACCCCAAACCATCATCAGGAAATGTACCAAATATTTTCTCTGCGGTAGAACTTCAATGATACAGACCTACTAGCTGAAAAATCTCTTAATTCTAGACCCTCCAACACGGTCTCTGGTCCCCATCCAAAGGTCAGAGCGACACCAGGAAACTTCTGTCTGTCAAGTGTTCAGCTGCAGCAGCAGCTGGAATCAGCATTCACCAAGGCTTCTCCCGAAATGTGAAATTGCAAAAGGGAAGTCCTACACTTGAAATAAATTTTCGTGTTTTTCCCACACCTAAACTTCCTTTTTCCTTCACACAGACTGATTTTCAAAAAACAAAAGCGACAACAAAACAAACCAAACCAAAGAGAAAAAAACCCAAACCTGTTGCCCAATCAAGTGCTCCACACAGAGCTCTGTTTGTACCATGCATGGAGAAGGATGTGAGCACTGCTGGCACTGTGTGAAACCCTTGGATTTGAGAACAGATTCCTAAGGAGGTGACTCTCAGTGCACCAGGCACCACATCTCTTTTGATCACAGCTCCCAGTAAATAAAAGCTTCATGTGGTCCTTTCCATTCAACACTCCCTCTGGAACAGCAACACAGCTTGTTGTCCCAACTGCTTGGAAGATTTCCTTTCAACTCCCAAAGGTGGTTATGAAACAGTAGAGGGAAAATCTCACAAAAACATGGACCGAGTCAGAAGCTGGTTTGGCTGTGAGATTGGATTGGAGCAGGTTTTGTTCAGCTGCCAACAAAGAGTCACAGGGAACACCAAATTTCAGCCCAGTGACGGAAAGACAAAGTGTATCCATCAACTCAGTATTCCAATCATTCCAATTATTCAGGCCTAACTAAGATGAAATTTCCATAAGAATACAGAATGCCATGGGAAGTCGAATGTGAATTAAACTACACAGTGAATTAATTTGTAAGCTGAGATTAAATGTTCTACTTATGCAACTAATATTTCTACAGACACACGTTGGGAAATCCCACCACTCCATGACTAAGCAGAGAACAGGGAATAGTATCAATATCCAGGAAACCTGGTCCCATGGCTCTGTACAAAGGGAAAACTCAGTAAGACACTTCCACTGTCACACCATCAAAGATACCATGGACATAACCCATCACCCCAAGCTCTCCTCACCAATTGCAATTGATGATTTTCCTTCAAAATATTATCCCAAACACCAGGCAACACAACATTTACTGAACAAACCCTGGCACAGAATGTTTTCCATTTGTCCCATGGCTACACAGGACCTGTCACCAGTGCATGTCCTTGCACAGGCTGTTTATCTTCCCTGTTGAGGCTCAGTTCTGGCTGAGATCAGCCCAACTGAATATTCCAAACTGGATTTAGTATTTGGTAGTAAAGACTAATAGTGTAATGCAAATAATCAGCAGGAGAAATCAATTCCATGCTAGAACTAATGCCAGGGAACACCAGCACGAAATTCCAAGCCTTCACCAGAACCACTCATCCCAACTCCGCCATCCAGGATGAAAGGACAAATGGGATTTTGCCTTCCAGATCTACAGGGCACTCTGGCTATCAAAAATCCTGTTGTGCAAGGAAAGCTGCTGTTTGCTTACACCTAGTCATGCTCCTGCTAAAGGATAAGAGAGGGAGTGGGAGGGAATCTCCTTTCCTGCTCCTGTATGATCTGCCCAAATTTTCCCAGGTCTTCCCTAATCTGCAGAAGGTGCTCCAAGGGCTCCATCCAGTGAGCAACCAGGACACAGAAGTGCAGCTTCCTTGCTTCTGTGGTTCTAAAGACTAAAACAAACAAACAAGGAACAGCCCAAACTCCACCAAGGCAGATTTCCTCTGGCCCAGGAACTGTCAGCACTTCCCGGCGCCAATTTCCAGGCAAACGTTCCATCATTTTGGCTGCAAATCTAATCGAGTTAAAAAGAGCCCCAGAAATGTAACAAGCACTTTTTCCACTCTCACATTCAAGCACAGCTGAAAATCTCAGAGCCCAAGTTAAAGGCTAAAAGGGCTTGAGTACAGAGAGCCCCAAACGTGGGAATTTCAGACCAACCATTGCCAATTCCTACTACATTCCAGGAAACTGGGGTCAAAATGGGACTATTCTGCCTCTTTTCTCTCACTACCACATAAAGATTTCTGCTGAAGGGTATCCAAAACACCAAACTTCACCATTATAATGTTAACACTATACACACATTAAGCTTTTCTTACACATTCCATCAATTTGGCTTTAATGGCAGCCTCTGAGACACAACTGCTTGCAAACAAACCCAGACGGCTCCAGCAGAAAGGGGAATTCATTTGCACAGGTGTGTGACCTCCTTTCCTCACAATTCCCGTCACAATTCTCTGGTGCCAGATCAAAACCAACACTGCACAAAGCCCTTTATTTGGACCTGTTTCAGGTGTCATCACCGGGCAAGCAACAAAGCCCTCTAACTTTTTTTCTTGGTTTTGTTTTTTTAACAAGAAGCTGTTAATAGATGCACAAAGTTCACAGTTTGCACTGGAAAACAAAAAATCTGCTCCAGGTCACAGCTCCACAGTTGAGGCTTTTGTGTTCAGACCCATTAGGGCACTGTCTCCCCAAATTCTGAAGAATTTTCTTTCTCACTACTGAAGGAATGAGCATAAAAAATCCACAATCCACTAAAGCTAGAAAAGAGCAAGTGTAAACATCTGAATACTCTCATTTCTATGTCTCTGGAGGACCTACACCTCTATTTGTGAGCTCAGAATGTAAGAGAGCCCAGGATTTTTGGCTACATGGGACTGGTGTGCACCAAGAGCTGCCAAAGCACGAAGCACATCATCTGGCACCACAGTATTCTCTAAAAGGAAGATCCCACAGACCTCTGGCGAACTTGGCGGACAGGACAGACATTTGGCTCTGGGAGAGCCCAGAATTCCCAGATGGAACACGACAGCAGGAGTGGGTAATTCAGCTCTTACCTTTACCAGCGGTTTTATCTGCGCACCTGAAAAAGAAACACATAACCGAGCGTAAGAGTCAAATTCCGTGGCATGGGGGCAGAAACAAGGAACAGCACGACGTGGAGACGAGCCCCACCTCTCCAAATTCCCAGCGCCTTGCCCTCAGGTCGCTGTTTTCAACCCCTCCTACCAAGGTGGATCATTTCAACCACGGGGAACAACTCCCGGAACATCCCGCAGCCACGGGTCAGCCCTGCCCACCGTGGTTATGCCCGACCCAGGGGGATTCTGTGCTCAGGACAGAGCACAGCAGATGCACTTCCAAAGGCTCCACGCGTGCACGTGGCCGGTGTCCCGCTCGGCAGCCCGAAGTGCAGGGAATGCGGCCCCGGTCCCGGGGAGGGGGATCCGCCGGCCGGGGCCAGGCGGCGCGACTCCCGGGACGCTGCCCTTCCTGGAAAGGGCCGGCACAAAGGGGCGGCGGCGGCCCCGGGGCCCGGCCCGTTCTCGCGGGAGCGCCCGCAGCCCGCCCACCCCCGGCCCGGCTCCGCTCACACTCACCCGGCCCGGGGGGCCTTCCTGCCCGCGGGC
>WBMV01007987.1:43196-69866 GCA_013396655.1 Campylorhamphus procurvoides
CTCCTGCTGCAGACACATGGGGGTTAGTAGGGGCGATGGGGTGGGGGGGTGTTAGTTGTGGGAACCCAGCTCTCCCCTCCTCCTGCCAGCCAGGACAGCGATGTGCCATCTCCTGCACCCTTCCCTCATCAGGGAGAGCTGCTCACCATCAATGGCGCTGCCTTCACCGGCTCCATCTCTCCGAGGTCACCAGATCGGTCCAGTGTCCTGCTGTGGTCCCTCTCGTTGAGTGTGGAATAGTTATCTGGAGCAGGAGAGGGGACAGTCAGCTGTGTCACCTCCACAGGGGGCTGCCCCATCCCCACAAGAGATGGGAGCTCTTCCCCCCTCCCCACATACTGAGGCCCCCACTCCAGTCCCTCTCCTACCTGGTCCCATGTTGCTCATCTGGATCTCCTCCCGGGAGGATTTCTTGTCTACAAGCATGGGAGAGCAGGTTAGGGACAATCCCTGAGCCATGGAGGAACTGCCACCTGCCCCAGCTGGGGGAGCCCAGGGCCAGTTGCAGCCACAGCTCTGTGACCAGAGGACACTACAGGACCTATCAGTGACAGCCCCAAGAAACCACCTAAAGCCCCAGTTACAGCCCTGATAGCCAGCTAAGGCCCAAACTGATGGTGATGGCCCCGTGTGAGAAGCTGTGGCTGCCAGGGAATCCAGAGTAAAGAGCAGGGAAGGGACAAAGGCCACCTGCCCTCGGTACCCTCGTGGTGGGGGGATGGTGGTGGGCTCAGGTGCTGAGGGCACATACCTGTTTTTTGGTTCCTGTCGATGAGAGGCAAGGTGCTGTCATCAAATGAGTTGCCTCCCTGGGTCCGAGAGGCATTGCTCAGGTTCACCTATAGCAACAGAGTGACCACTTACACCCTGAGCCCAGATGTTCCTTCCCCACCAGCACCAATATGGACCCAGAAGCCCTTCCAGAACCCTTAAGCAAGGGGCTGAAAGTAACCAGCCTGTGCTCGAGTCCCCACCACACCCCCATTAGTGCAGGGGGGGCCTGCCTGGACTGGGGCAGTGCCCAGCCCTCCAGGAAAATGGGTACATCCCTGCTTTTGGAAAAGAAACTGAGCCCAGGAGAGCCCTGTCCAGCAGCATTTAGGATGACAAAATTACTGCCTAGAGAGCCACAGTGGTGTAGGACATGGGGTGTGACACTTCAGTGTGTCCTCAGCAGAGACTTCCTGCTGACCATCAGATGAGGAACAGCACAGGGGACACCTCTGCATCTTCCCAGGCCAACCAGCAAGGTGAAGACCTGCAAGCCAGTCCTGCCAAGGTTCAGGAACACCCTTCTCCCTGCTGCAGGACCCTACCTACCACCCCAGCCACCACAGGGCATCCCCACACCTGGAAATCTGACTTCTTCCAGCCTTCCTTCTCGAGGGGCTTCCGCAGCTCCTTATAGCCCCAGACTGTCTGCAAGACAAGAGCAGCTGCCCGCACTTCTCTCTCTGAGCGGTTCCTGAGAAGAGGAGAAGGAGGAGATGTTTGGAAACAGCCACAGCCCGGAGGAGGCTCCTGGAGAAGCCCTTCTGCACCCCTTGGCATTATCCTTTGAGCAGAGCCTACCCAGATTTGTTAATCAGCACCAGCTTCTCGATCCCCTGCGTTTCCCGCAGCTTCTTGGCAGCCTCGAGGTTGTCCACGATCACTTCATTGATGGTGTTGAGGATGGACACCACTGTGTCCTCAGAGAGGTTTTTGGCAGGGGTCTGCTGGCCTCCAGGCAGGTTCTTCACTAGGTTGGGGATGGCGTGTTTGCCTGGGAAGGGGAAAGAGCTGGGCATGAGCAAAAAAGAACAGGACTGATGGAAAAACCACTGCGGAAGGTAACAGGTTATCTGGTTTTTTCCCCTCTCCGAGGAGCTCAGCACTCACTACTCCAAGAGAGGAGCAGCGGGCAGAGGCTGGGCTGGGCTTCCTGAGGGGAGCAGGAAGCTCCTGCCTGATCTGAGAGATGTGGAGAGCACGCCATCCTCACCGATGAGCTCCTTGTTCCGCAGGTCCACGGCCAGGTTGCGCAGGGCTCCGGACGCCGCCTTCACCACCCGCTCGCTGTCGTGGCTCAGGAGGTCGGCGATGGCAGAGAGCCCCTTCTCCTGGCGCAGCGCCGAGCGGATGCACCGGCCGTACTGGGGGAGGCACAGCACCCCCACATCACCCAGGAGCTGGGGACAGCGCTGCCAGCCCTGCCACCCACCCTAACCATGGGCATGAGGGGCCTGGCTCAGCCACAGTGATGGCAGAGAGCCCACTCCCATCCCAAGGCCACCCCACAGGCCAGGCAAGATTTCCCAGGGGGGCTCTGCATGCACACCAAGATAATGCAGTTCGTTATTTTCACTCCCTTCCCTTCATTTCCTGCCCCCAGGAGGGGAGGAATGGCAAGGAGCCACAGGCAGCTGGCAGGGAGCAAAGAGCCCTTCACAGCACAGGGGGACCTCACCCACACCTGAACTGTGCTGTGGGATGGTGGCTCCTGGAGCCATGCAGGAAGGGAATACCCTGGAATGGCATCCACAGTCCCCCTTGCCCCTCCATGGGTGGTGGTCCCAGGTCCCCAGGACCCTTCCCTGGGGGAATGGCATCCACAGTCCCCCTGCCCCTCCATGGGTGCTGGTCCCAACTCCCCAGGCCCCTTCCCTGGACAAAGCCAGTTCCATGGGGGAATGGCAACCACAGTCCCCCTGCCCCTCCATGGGTGGTGGTCCCAGGTCCCCAGGACCCTTCCCTGGGGGAATGGCATCCACAGTCCCCCTGCCCCTCCATGGGTGGTGGTCCCAGCTCCCCGAGCCCCTTCCCTGGTCACAGCCAGTTCCATGGGCACTCACCGTCCAGCTGCCAGCACACAGGTTCTGGATGGCACCTGCCGAGGCCTCCAGGATGGCTGGAGTCTTGCTCTCCTTCAGAAGGGAGATGTATATCCGCACCACTTCTGGCTGGAAGAGGAGCTCATAGCCTGCCAGGGGCACATGGATAGAAAGCTCTCACCTAAGTGATCCACTACTGTCTGACTCACCCAAAGGAGCATGGCTGGGCACTCATGGCTGGAAGCTTCTTGTTGGCACAGAGGGGGCCAGGCTGCCCCAGGGTACCAGCTCTGGGATCAGGGATGCCACCCAACACACCACTGCAGCTCCAGAGGGATGCAGGCTGAGCTTGGGGAACACCCCAAGCTGTGGCCACCAACACCACTCACTCTCAGGAACGGAGGGCCCAGGCCCTCAGCGTGCAGACAGAGGTCAGGCCATCAAGCCTGACTCTTTTCTGTGGCAACATGCCCTGAAGTGTCTTGTGAAAGCAGCACCAAGGCTGCAGTTTGCAGGTGCAAGGCCAGGTTTTCCATCTTGTCCTCAGCTGCTGTGAGGGATGGCCCCAAAATCAGAGCAGGTGCCTTCTCAGGCTTCCACCAGAACTGACTCTTCCCGTGGCCCAGGTCAGCCCAAGGAGACACAACCACCACGTATTTGAGCTGCTCACAAGGTCAGGCCTGCCCTAAGTTCCCTCTGATTCCTCTGGCTCGACTCCTTGTACCCCCAGGAGAATACCAGGGTCCTCCCAGAAACCACAGAGTGCTTTGGGGCAGGAGAGATGAACTCCAGCCCTGGGCTAGTGCTCCCTGCTTGTTCTGTGATTCACAGGCAGCAAGATCCTTGTCCCCAGAGACTTCATGGAATGACCCTTCCTTACACTCATGCTGGAGAACACCTAAAGACAGATTTTGGCTTTAAATCCTGCCTGTTCTTCACCCCTGGGAGAGAACAGCAGGCAAGAGGGCAACTGTGCTGAAGTCTGAGACCAGCACAGAGGGCTGTGTCAGCGTGCTGTCCCTCAGCCCCTGGGGCAATAGTTCCCTCTGAAGCCTGTCCTGAGGCAGCACTGACCTCCTCCATGCACAAGCATCCTCCCAACTGCTGGCAGAGCTCGTGTTTTAACAAGCCCCTGGGGAGCCAGGAGCATTCCTGCTCCAAACCCTACCTCTGCCCATTGGAGAGGCTCACTTCCGCGGGAAACACTCTGCTCATTCCTCTCCCAGGCTGCTGGGGGGAAAAGCTCCCCTGACACCCAAGCCCAGTCATCCAAGGAACATACCTTTGGCTGGAGTTGTTCTTTTGGGAAAGTCCACTGTGTCGGCACCAGGGTCTTCTGGGAGCTTTTTACCTTCAAAGGGCAAGTGGAGAGGTGTGAGACTCCTTCTCTCCCTACCAGCCTCAGCCCAACAACTCTTTGCCACTTGCAGGAACAAGCCCAGAGGCAGAAGCCAAGTGACCAGCGTGTCCCAGGAGGGGACACTGGCAGCATAAGCCACGCTGCAGGCAGAATGTGCCCAGCAGGGGATGGGGGGGACAAAGAGAGCTGGAGAAAGCACCCAATTAAACCATGGAAAAAAGTAAAACCAAGAGTGCACTCACCTCTGGAAAACCACTCGTCTATTGGTGAGGCGGAGAGAAGGACAGGAGAGAGGAGAGGCAGGAGGAGAGAGGTGCCAACAGCATCATGGGGCAGATCATTTGGCAAGAAAGCAAGGGGAAGGGGCAACACAGGAGAGAAGGGAAGGTGCAGAGTTAGTGGACACGTATCCATCACCATCCCACCACCACAGACACCCAAGCACAGCTTGTGTCAAATGCTTTGGGCAAGCTAAGCAGCAGCTCCCAGAGCCAGGGACCTCCAGAGATAGCTTGGAATCCCAGGCTCCACATGGGATGCCCAAGTAAGAGCACACAGACCCTAGACCACCCTCCAGATGTGCTGGCTGTATCCCCTCCCTCCCTACTGCTGCTGGCCCACAAACCTTTGCCCTTCTTGGCACCGAAGCAGCTTGCAGCGTGAGGCCCAGCATTGTTGGCAGGGGCCAGGGGAGTCTCCTGGTAGCGCTCAGCATGGGGGATCTCCCGGTGGACTTGGTAGGACAAGTTTCTCAGCAGGCACACACAGTTCTCCACCAGCTGGGGAGAGAACCAGAGCGTCTGATGGGGAGCAGCACCCCAAGACTCCAAGCAAGGCCCCACCCTGGTGCATCTGAGCTGGGACTGGGAGGATGTGCAGCTTCATCCCATATGGATGGAGCACACCCCACCCCAAAGCTAGCATGACCAGTGCTGTGGGTCAAAAACCTCTCTGCCATAAGCATGAAAGGTCCAAGGAAAGGCTCAAGGAAGATTCAAGCCAATACCTCATCCTGGCAGATCAGGCAGAGCCCTGAGCCAGGGGACAGCAGTGTGGGGAGGAGTGACATAACCAGACCCCTGCTGGGGGGCCAACATTCCTACCCCAGACTGCAGGCTGAGTGCTGGACCGGTCCAACAGTGCCAGGTACACCCCACACAGGCTCTCCCTTCCCCGACACCAGCCCCGCTGTGGTACCTTGCTGTCTGAGTCCTTCTGGCCGATCTCGGACTGCACGATGTAGATCAGGGCATCCACCAGCCCATCACATTCCCGCAGCTTCCGACGGGCCTCACTCCGCTCGGAGCTCACGTTCCTGGCAGGCAGGAGAGAACCACCATGGGGAGGACGGCTGAGGGCAGGCAAAGGGCAGCCCACACCCCGCAGAGCTCAAGAGAGAAAACAGCTCTCGTAACTCCCCCTCAGTGAGGGAAACTCCTCCAAAAATCAAGGTCTGCATCACCAGTAGCTGCCTTAGGAGAGCAGCTACTCACTCCACAGAGCTCTGGCAGTCCCAAGAACAGCCAGGAAGGAGCCCACATTGCAGCCCACAGCCAGGCCAGTGCTCTCCCATACCTAAGGCAGCCAGCGGTGTTGGTGAGCACCGACTCCCACTCGATGTGGCGGGGTTTGGAGTCCTCATTGGGCTCCCGCTCCCAGCCGGAGCGGGGAATGATCACCTCATCAGTCAGGGCGTGTAGTGCATGATCCACGATGGCCATCTTGATGGAGTCGTGCGAGGACAGGTTCCACAGCGTCCCTGCAATGCCACAAGCCCGAGGTGAGCGCTCAGGCCCCGAGCACAGACCTCACCCACGGGGTCAGCCCGCCCTCCCCTGCCCAGAGCCATCACCTGTGATGACCTCCGTGAGGTCCATGTCACGGGCCTTTCGCAGCAGGCGCACCAGGGCGGGCACCCCGTCGCAGTTCTTGATGGCGATCTTGTTGTCCTGGTCCTTGCCGAAGGAGATGTTCTTGAGGGCCCCGCAGGCGCCGTAGTGCACCTCTTTCTTGGGGTGGTCCAGCAGCCCCACGAGCACGGGGATGCCCTTGAGCCGGCGCACCTCCGTCTTCACCTTGTCGTTGCGGTAGCACAGGTGCTGCAGGTAGGCGGCCGCGTTGGACTTGACGGCGTCCAGACGGAAGCTCAGCATGGCTATCACCTCTGGCAGCTCCGGCTGGCGCCAATTCCCCGGGGCTGGACCTCCCTTCCTCAAGCTGTCCAGGCTGGCCAGGCTGCCCCGCTCGTGCTGAGCCAGTGGTGCCCAGTAGTACCGGTCCGGGGCCACTTCGTCCACCAGCATGTCTTCATAACTCCTAGGAGAGAGGGCAACAGGCATCAGCACAAACCTGGACTTTGTTGGAGCTCCTTGTAAGCTCCTTGCTTATCCCCCTGACTGCCATGAAGGATTTGTTCCTACATCTATTCATACCAGTCCTCTGGAATTAGACCCGTTCCTCAGAATAAGTTCTGTCCCTTCAGACCATAATTCCTCCTTGTTTCCCTATCTAAGCTGTTGAGTTCTTATATTTTCCCTTTCACATTTTCAACCTACTTTGCAGATTCCATTTTCGTACGTAGGTCCTACATCAATCACTTTTACATCAGCTGGTTAGTGGTGGATTCACTTCTCTTCCCCACCAAGTTTTCCATCTTATCTCCTACAGTCAGGGGCAGAAGGAACTGTTTGCAGGCAGACCTTCAGCTCTGATCCAGGACTGAAGGAGGAGGACATTTCCAAAGTCTTTTCATCACCTTTTCCTCCAACCCTCCCTCCATCCCCTCCAATCCACCAGAAGAGATGAAGCTGGATCCTGGTCTCTGACCCCTGTGGAGGCAGGAGCCAGCCCTGTAGGCAAGGGATGCTACTGCCCCAGGGACAGGCAAGAGACATCTGGGCTCCAGGGACCAACCTCATGGCTCCTGGTGCAGGCCCAGGGAAGAGCCGTGGTCCCACACCCTTGCCCTGGCCAGGAGCAACTTCACCCTCAGATTGGGAGCACTGGGAACAAGCCCCAAAAAGCACATGGAAGCTCAAAGTGCAAGCACTGCCCCACATGCCAAAGTGTCATTGAACACTTCCAGAACATACACCTCACAAAATCCCAGATTCTCCCCGTTTCTGCAGTCACTGGCAATATAATCCTTCCCCCACCCAGGCAGAGGAATCCAGTGATTTCCAGCAAAGGGGGATGGGAGGGGGCAACTATTATCCCTGTTGTGCCAGGGCACTAAGGACACTCCAACAAGACCCAAGGAGAGGTTTCCACCCTCCAGCTCACACCTCCCCCAGGGGCTGCTCAACCACCTCCCGAGCTCCCAGATCAGGCACAGGCAGAGAAAGGACTGTCAAGGACGGTGGCAGGTCCCGCTCCTGTCACCACTTCCCTACCTACAGCCTGTGTACAGAACTTGCCAAAGCCACCAGACACAGCCACGTGCCAGCGCTGCCAGCAAGCCACTGACACTTGCCAACACAGTCAGCAGCCAATCCTGCTCCTGTGCCAAGACTCACCCCCCTAATGGGAGCTCCCACCATGAGGGTCTCAGTGCTGGATCCCACCCTGCCCCCTAAGGAAGATTGGGGCACATTATTTCTACCCGGCAGAGAGGGAGCTCTGGGAAGAGCAGGGACTGGGGCTCTCTGTGGCCGATGGCAGCCAGCACGCGCAGTGTCCCTCGGCTCAGGGCGCTCCTTCAGCTCCCACGTGCCTGGCGAGCTGCCTTCCCGAAGGAAGTAATTAACAGCCAGGCCCCTGCTCAAGACAAACATCTCCGAGGCAGGGGGAACGCTGCTCTCCCTGTTCCCATTCCTGCGAGCCGGGCAGCAAGTGCCGATGGTAACTGAGAAGGTGGGGGACAAGCCAAGCTCAACAGCGCCTGGATTCCACAGATTGCTGTGATCTTTATCGCTCTGCCGGGGAGGGAGAGTGGCTCAGGGGCCCACCAACCCATCCTTCATACACTGCACTGCCCCCACAGGACAAGCTGACATCTCCAACAGGGAGTGGGACCTTCTGTCTCTGTGTGACCCACGTCCTCCAGTCTCCCACCTGGCTGCAGCTCCTACACTTGGCTCCTGTAATTCCCCTCCTCCAGCACCTCGAGGGGCAGGAGCACAGACACCTTCCAGCCCAGCAGAGAGGGCTTGTGGTCTCAAAGGGCACCCAGGGAGGGCTCAGGCCAGGGAAGGTTCATGAGCCAGAGCCTCTGTCTGGCAAAGCACCCAGGGGCTGGACACATCTGTGCAATCCATTCTGCCCAAGATGCTCACTGAGGGGCGAGATGTGATGCCTATGTGCTCAAAACTGCCAAAGCTAGCCTCTTCCAGGCTGCCTGAGAAGGCAGAGGGCTGGAGCAGCCCTGCCTGCCCTCCTCCAGCCAGCACAAACTGCACAAAACAAGGCAGCCAGGGAAATCCATCTGGGCGAGCAACTGCCCCGACTGGTTCAGCACAGCCCAGCAGCACTTGTGCTGGCACCAGCCACAAGGACAGACAAAGCTGCTCCTTCAGTCCCTCCAGCAGCCAGGAGCTACTGTAGATTTACAGTTCATGCCTGGATTGAGCAGATCTCTGCAGGGGATGGCAAGGGCATCCTCTCCCCCCAGGTTGCCTCTGGTTTATGTCCCAGGAGCTCAGGCAGCCTTGTGCTGAGCCTTACCTGCCTACCTGGGCCCACCCTGGGGCACTCAGGAGGTTCACATCCATCCTAGCTTGCTGAGGCTGTCCCCTCCCTATCTCCAAGACCCTGGATCAGCCCCTCACTCCACTCCTACCTCACCCTACCCCTGGGGCCATCCCCCAGTACCTGCCCAAACCCTGCCTGACAGCCTGGCCACGAGCACAGCAAGGAGCAGTGCTTCCACAGGGGACAGCTGCCACAGGAGAGCAGTGGACAAGAGCCACGGCCACAGGCAGGTACCATCCCAGGTGCTTGGCAGCCAGGAAGGACTACAAGGACCTTGCTCCAGCCCCCAAGGGCTGCACAGCCCAGCAGGGCAGGTGCTCTGCACCCAGTCTGGAGGACCCACCATTGCTACAGACACACAAAAGGGAGTAGCTGCTGTTGCTGCCAAACAGGTTGAGCAGCTTCTCCCACCCTGCCCTGCAGCAGGGTCGGGCTGTGCAGGAACCAGGAACGCTCCTGGGGCACCATGGGGCTGAGCCCTGCTCACCCCAGCCTGGGCTCAGCTCCCCTCCCCGGGGCTGCTCTTGGATTGAGGAGAACACAACTATGTGGCTGCTGCAACCTGCACGGCCACTGATCCCAGTGGGATCCGCCAGGCTGGAGCACAGACAGACCAGCCAGGTGGCACAGAGGGAACGGCCTGGAGCTACATCCAGCTGCCCAGTGGAACTCCCCGCTGCAGGAGGACAGGCGCAATTAGCACCCAGGTTTAACCACCAATTAAGCAGACAATTAGAAACGGATGCAAGCTTTCTCCTGCACGAGCTGCCAGTGACTCAGCTCACAGTACTGTGTCCACCATCCTCCTTCCTCCAAGGAGGCTGAAGTTCAAGGGACCCTGCACAGCACTCTCCCAACCCCAGAGCCTCCTGCCAACCTACCTGAGCCGCCGCCGAGCATCCGAGGGGGTCCCTGCCCTCCTGGCCGTGCCGTAGTCAGACATGAGTCCGTAGTCCACATCTTCGAAGCCCACGCTGCGCTGGTCATCCTCCAAGCCGTACGGCTCGGGGTGGAAATGGTTGAGGTCCATGTTGCTGCCCCCAACACGCACCTGGGGCTGGGGGCCGTAGATGTCCTGGCGGCTGGGGGCCCGGTAGGTGTCCATGGAGGGACGGTAGCGCTCATCAATGCGGGTGACACGGGACAGGCTGCCGTAGCTGTGGTCGCTGCCGGGGTAGCCGTCCTCGTAGGGGCGGCTGTAGCCATCGGGGTAGTGGTAGTTGCGGGGCAGGGTGGCCGTGCCCGCCTGGCTCAGGTAGCTGCCAGGGCCCCCGTTGCTGTTCTTGCGGAAGTTCCTGTCCATGGTCTGGACGTAGTTGCTGGTGACGGGGGAGGTTTCCAAAGGGAGCCCATCAGGCCCCACAGGCACCTGCTGCACTGTCCGGGTGGTCACAGTCTTCACCACTTTCTTCACCTGGAGGGGGTGACACGCACGTGCAGGACATGCTCCCATCAGGAAACCCATCACACCCACTCATCCCCAGATTCGTTACCCTGCCAGCCCAGCCCTTTACTTCAGGTACATTTCACACCCTGTTTCAGCTTGTGGCACACATCACGGCTGCAGCACCCCAGCCATCAGGTTGCCCAGCCATGCCCTGTCCCTCCATGCTCTCCCCAGACCCATACCGTGGTCTCAGTGCGCCGGGTTGTCCCATCATCTGAAGTCTCCACAGACACGACTGACATGGCCCCTTCTGGGTCCTCCTCCATGGTGTATGTCTCCTCCACGATCTGGCCCGGGTCCTGCATCCTGGGGATTGTGCTGTACAAGAGGTGGCTGTGGTCCTGAGGGGAGAAAACAACAGGCAGTGAGGCCCCATCACCAACCTGCAGTCTGCTGGACAAGAGCTCTCTGCTCACAGGGAGCTGTGACATCCTCTTGGAAGGAGGTACCAGCAACACCACCCACACCCAAAGCCCTCCAAGCTAGGGTGGCCATATCAGAAGCACAAACTGCCCTCTCCCAGCTGGAATGGGGAAAGCAGAGCACTGTTCTGCACTCTCCCCCAGCAGGTGGGCTGCCCACAGCCAGAGGCCTGAGCCTCCCTTACCTGTGGCCCGTTGAGCTTCAGATCTGAATATTTCTGCCTTTCCAGGTCAGCATCGCCCAGGAAACGTCCGTTCTGAAACACAGCAGGGCAGCAGGCCTGTTACTAGACTGATCTCCCAAATATCCATCCCTGCTTCCCTTCTGGGCCCTGAGCAGCCCATCTCCCACACCTGACAGACACACCCACCATGCACCCCACAGGAATTCCCAGGAGGGAACACACTCCTCGGGGGTCTGTGCCATGTGCAGCAAACCACTCCCATGCCAACGTGGGGAAGAGCTGGAGAGAATGCCATTCAGCCCCCTCTAGACATCTCAGCTCACCCACAGTGCCCACACGCTCCTGACAGAATGGCCATGACTCTTCCCTGCTCCCCAGCAGGGCCCTGGAGACCTTCCATATGTCCTGATGCAGGAGTCACCAGTGACATCTCAGAGGCCCCCCCAGGGCCAGAGGGAATCCTGCAGGTACCCAGGAGCCGATCACAGGGTGCTGCTGTTTTGACACTTGCACTCCTCTTTCCTCTGTCCACCCTGCCCTGCCCCACACGGCTCTCCTGGCACCACCACCGTCCACAGCCAGAAAGACACCTGCCTCCTGCACAACACCACACACCAGCCCTACACCAGCTCTCCAAGACTGAGCCTGAGACAGTGAGAACAGGAGAGACCTCAAGCCAAGGCAGATGAAAACATATTTCCAGCCCTGCAAGGAAGATTTCTCCCAGCCCTGGTTTGGCCATGTGGGGACAGACCAAGACTCCAGGGACTTGCCCATCCTCACACAGAGGGAGACACACACTCTCCCCCACAGCAAACCCCAGCCCCTGCATTTGGGCTGCCCTCCAAGCAGCCAAGCAGGATGGGGAGCAGAAATTCCCAGGAACTGAGCGCAGCCAACCTCTGATCTTCACGAAACCAGACCGGAGCCCACCTGGCAGCAACACCCTCCGGGCTGGCACCTCCTCTGCAGAAGGCTCTGGCTGCTGAGGAAGGTCTGCACACCCCCAGATCGACTGCAGTACACCAGCATCACAAGACCAGCCGAGCCCTCCCATATCCAAGGAGGGCCAAAGGGAGGAAGCTGCCCCACTCTGGGGCAGGATTGATACGGCCGGGGGCTCCAGGAGCCTCTGCACCCACCTCTGGCGAGGGGGTGTTTTACCTGGTGCCGCCGGGTGAGCGTGCCATTGGCCAAGCCCGGGCCGGCGTCCTGTGGGGAGACCCGGACTCGCTCCAGCTGGGCTGAGACATGGCGCCGTTCCTCCTCCAGGGCCCGGGTCAGCTTCTCGAACTGTGCCTCCTGCTCCTTGACAGAGGCAAGGATGCTGGCGGTCGACTCCACTTCCGAGTCGTCCATGGGTGCCCAGGGTGGGCAGGGCAGGGGGGCACGGGGAGGCACGGGCGGAGGCGGCTTGGTGTCAAGGTGAGGGGAGGAAAAGTGACCCAGAAGGGCAGGAGCCCCTCTCTTCACTGCGTGTGATTCGGGGGAGGAAAGGAGGAGAGAGAAGAGCGGTCAGAAGAAACTGATTTCATTAAGACAGGTTCTCAGCACAAGAGAAAAAAAAATAAAGTCTTATGGCATTAACACCAACTCCCACCCATCACCAGAGAGCTGGCAAGAGGGTTCTGGAGAAGCACAGCCCCAGATGCAGATGCAAATTGCACCCATGAGTCAAATGCAAACTGCCCCAGCATTTAAGCTTGGAAAAGTGGCCCTGTGGGGACAGAAGGTCACCCCAGCACACCTAACAGCTTGGGCTGAGTCAGGTTCAGAAGAGGTGCTGTGGGCTGAAGGGTTCCTTCTTCCCACAAGGTACCCTGTGGGAAATCCTCACAGGCAAGCAAAAGCTGCAGGCAGAGTGCAGGAGGGGCATATCCTTGGGGCAGGGCAGGGGACACTCCCAAAGGGTAAGAAGTGACCCACATCCCACTGTTTCCTCTAAGGAAGGGCAGAGGGAGAGGGCTGTGTCACTTATCTGGTCCCTCCTCTCCCCAGTAGGATAAAAGGTTGGCTCTACATCTCCTTCCTACCCAGAAAGGGGATGAAATGGGGTGGGATCCCCCTAAAGGGGACTCCATGAGCTGCTGTGACAGCTGCCAAAACTCACCACCCTCCAGGCTGCAGCCCCCCAGGGCGTTCTCAGCCTACAGACATAGGGACAGGCATTGGCCTGGACCACTCCAACACCCCCTCCCAAAGGAGAACAACAAGTGAGCCATAATCAACATCTTAGCAGAGAAAGGCAATATTCTTCCATACAGACCTGTCAGAAGAGGAAGTTCAGGTTTGATTGGCAAAGGCACGGGACAGCCAGCTCTAGACGCAGAGAGTCATGGGAGAAACAGCCCAGCCACCACAGTGAGGAAGCAGGAGGGAAGAGAGCTGCAGGGACAGCAGGAGCAGGTCAAAAATCACACGTGGGAACCCCAAACAGAAGCTGGGGTGGGCACAGAACCAGGACATGGGCGCCTCCCCCCATCCCCTCCCCTGCGAGGGACGGAGCAGTGTCTGGAATGGCTGGTGGGGTGGCAAACATGGGTCTGCTCCCACAGCTCCATGGAGACCCCAGCACCACTGACGGCTCCCAGCGATGGGAGGAACAGCAGAGGCAGAGAGGAGCGGCTGGGGCTCAGCCCTCCGCCCTCCCTGCGCAGCACAGCCGAGTCCCTGCAAGCCCAAGAGGTTTTCCCAAACCCATGCAAGTCATGGCAGGCGTGTGGGGACTCGCTCCAGCCAGGCAGCCGGTACACAGACTGCTTTCCCACGGTCTCCAGCATCGGCTCTGCCCACTCCCTGCTGCCACCCGGCTGAGATCTCCTGCTGGAAGCATCCCCCCCAACTCCCACCCACCTCCTGCAGCCCCTCGCCCCTCCAGAGCCTGCCTGCAGCACATGCTGGTGGCACAGCAGCTCAGAACAGGTCGCTTTCTGGTCTTTTTAGCTCAAGTGTACACAGATCAAACCCTTCCTTAAATGTTTTCCCCACTCCTCCTGTGCCTCCCTTGGACACAGACAGCTGTGGTGGCACCGCCACCACCACGGAGCCCAGCGACACAGGATGGATGTTTTCCAAGTGCACATTCCAGCATGCAGTCACCACCATCCTGTCATCTGCCCTCATCGATAACAAATCCATCAATAAAAAAATCCCAGCCCTGCGTGGGCTGCGATGCTCTCTGGCCTGTCTGCACCCCGGGAAGGACACAGCCCACTGCCCTGGCTCAGGAGCCCCAGCAAGCTTTTGGAGGCTCCCAGACATGACTCCTGGCTCACGCACGCAGCTTCCCACCCCTCCCACCTTGCAACAGGTACACCCTGAGGCTTTTTCAACGGATTGACTCCCCGAGCCTTGTATGGAAATGCAGGGACTGCTCTGACCCTTCAGCTCACCTGCCCCGCAGATTAGCAAGATTCTCCAAAGGAGAGGCTTGCTGCATCCCAGAACAGTGCTGACACATCCTAGCTCTCACTCCTGAGTCAGACACTCCCCATCTCTGGTGGGCTCCCACCCACTTCAGGCAGGGACACAGATCTGTATTCCAGGGCTCCTGGATGTTCCTGCCACAGACACTGACTGCCAGGAGGCTGTTGTGGCTCCCCCAAAAAGGGGAGCAGCTCCTTGCCATATCCCAGTCTTCTCCAGCAGGACAAGGGGTGGTCTTACCACCCAGACCCCCTGTGCAACTGCAGCATTCAAAACCCCATCCAGAAGCCCCATTGGCTTGTTGGGATTTGTTTCCAGAGTGGTATTTCAGCAAGCCCTTTAAAAGAGAGGAATAACTCCCCATGATGAAGGGACTCTCCACAACACGGCCTTGCCCAGGAAGCTGTGCTCCCCAGCCTGCCCTCAACTGTCCCAAAAAAGAGGCAGATTTTTGGGGTGCAGAGAACAGAGGCAGCACCCTGACTTCAAGGAGGGACTTGGCTGAGCCCCTGCCCTCATGAACAGGCTCACACTTGTGTGTGAGTGGCCTCAGTACAGAGCAGAAACTGTGGACCAGCAGGGTCTGGCTCTGTGGGCGAGCAGAGAGGAGAGATGGGATCCCCAGCAGATCCATGTGGCTGCCAGGCAGGGTCCGCACAGCCAGCAACGCCTCCCCAGCCCCAGGTCCCCACCTCTGCACATTCCCTGGGAACAGGGCTGGGAAATGTGGACACTAACAATGAGACTCGCAGGGCTGTTAGGGCCCCAGATAAGGGGCCAAAGCAGCCGTGAGGCTGTTTCCTTCCCGTCCCTTCCACAGGGAGTAAACACAACAGCAGGGGAAGGAATGGGACAGGTTCCGAACCCTCTGGCTCTCCTGTTCCCTCACACCCCCAAACGTCCCTCCAGCCCTGGCAGGAGAAGGTGTGGGGACACATGCTGGCCCCCCAGGTCACAGCACAAAGGTTTAGGGGGAGAAGGCAGACAAAGGGCTTTTGGGGGGTCTGTGCCATCAGGGCAGCCAAAGGGGGGCTGACTGTGCTCCCAGGCTAGGTGACCCCATAGCTGACAGACCAGTGGAAGCTCAGTAGGGGCCACCTGGGGGTCTCCCATTAGGATCAGGTCATGTTAAGCAGAAGGGCTATGAGACTGAGTGTCTGGGTTTGTCCTGCCCACATGGCTGTCAATCCTGCCCCGAGCACTGGGCACAGCTCCATGATGGGCAAGAGGTGCCAGCAGAACAGGGTCTCTTCTCCCAGCCTTCCTCTGCCACCAGGATGCACCACCTCCCTCCACCCTTGTTCCAGCCACTGCCTTGATCGATCTGGGATTAAAGACATAATTATGGAGAGGCAGTGCCAGGTCCAGAGAGGTCAGTGAGCTCTGTCGCCGCAGACACAGCCAGCGCCATCCTGGCTGGCACACAAACCCCAGACTCAGCCCTACACCCTTCCAGCTGTGAGGAATCTGCCCCACATCCCTCCCGGTGGCTCACAGGCCAGAATTCAGGGACAGGGGCTTCCTGGGCACAGCACAGCCACTCGCCACGTCCCAGTGCTAGTTTGGGGCACTCACTTGTCGGTCATTTTTGTTGCAAGACAGAGAGGACAAGAGTGAGACAAGAAGGGAAGAGCCTCAGCTACGCCAGCCAGTGAATGAGCTGTTCACGACAGTGCAAAGTCAAGTTCGCTGGAACCCGCAAGGGTGAAATTCCAGGGATCGTTTTGCACCCATTTCCCCCTCCTCCCCACCAGCCTCTGAAGATCCAACTACAGAGCATTATTCCAGAGCCAGACCCTGACCAGCTCTGAGGACGGCTCATGAAAGCCTTTTCATCATGAGAGAGGCACTTGCTGACACACCCGTTACTTAAAAACCCCAGCAAGCCAAAAATATTTCGGCTGGCTCAGTTCAAGACAAACCAAAAAGCCTGAACACAAAGCACAGCCCGAGCAGCTCCTGCCCCGGGGGCAGAACTCCCCTCTGTTTCCTCCCCAACTACGAGAGGACTCCAGAGACCAACGCACTGAACCCAAAAGTTTCATATCCAAATCCCCCTGGCCTTATCTCCAAACTCCCTGGCATCAACCCCATGCTGTGCTGTGCCCAGAGGACCCAAAGCCAGAGTGGGTCCACTGTAGAAATGTCACCCATGTGGAGCCTTGGAAGCAGAGCCTGCTTGTTGGCCAGGAGGCAGCTTCCGGCCCACCTGTGTGCGCAGGGCTTCCCTCCGAGGGACCCACCATGATCTTCAGAGCTGGATTAAAGGCTTGGTAATACCACAACAGGCATCCTAAACCCTGAGCCCTCCAGAGCTCTTCCACTGGGGGCTGCTCTGATATGAGATATTCTTCTAAAACCCCTTGCCCCGGCTTCTCCAGGGGAACTGCCTTCCCACAGAACAAATCCTTTGCCTGGAAAAATAAGTTTCCAGGCCCAAACCACAGACATACCCACCTAAAGTTCACCTGCACCCTCTTCTGCCAGAGGATGGAGTCCAGGCCTCAAAGGCTCCCCACCAGGAGTGCTTCCCTGGAGTCAGCCACGGAAAGATTAACCCCGGGAGCCCAGACCGAGCCAGCAGATGGGGAATTGTACTCCACAAGCCAGGGAGAATGGACAAGATCCGACGGATAAGACTCAGGCAGGAGGCCTGACAGGCAGTACCGCTGCAGCGTGTGGGTGATGGATCTCCAGCACACAGCCCTCTGCTTGGGTCCTTCCAACCATGCCTCAAGTCCCAAGAGAGCTGTCACGCAATGCTCCTGGGAGCCCTGGGGCTAAGGCCGTGGCCTCAGCAGGGAATACTCTGGGCAAAGTTCAAGCCAAGCACCTACAAAGCCAGAATCACCTCTGCCACATCAGCCCTGACGCAGCACCCTGCCAAGGGACACACCAGGTGCTCAGTCCCATCCTCCTGCTGTCACCAGGGAGGGAGGACAGAGCTGCATCAGCCCTCCCCACAGCTCTACTGCTTGTTTGTGTCCCCCAGGCACCTGTTCAGCACATGGCAAGGTTTGTCACCACGGCTGGACACCCCTGGCAGTCCCCCGTGCTGTGAGGCACAAGTAAACCAGCCCTTTTCCTCCAGCTCCACCAGAGCCAGGATGGACCCAGCTCCTCACTCAGGGCTGCCAGGCTGCCAAGGAGGGATGCACTGCCCACAGAACTTGCTCCTGCTCCAACAAGAAAAATGGCAACACCGCTCCTATAATTGGCCTTTCCCTCTCAGTCTGAGGGGCTGAGAAGAGCCAGCTGGCTGCCCACTCTCCAAAAGCTCTCAGTACTAGACCCCTGTCCTCAAGAGAGAGGAAGCAACAAATTCTCCTGGTTCCAGCTACCTATCATGATGCACTTAGGAAAAACAGAGGCTCCATCAATAATTCAAGCCTGCAATTGTCTGAACGCTTGCAGTGCACTTGCACTGCACAGGCTCACGGCCCTGCTAATTCACCACAGGCTTCTGGTCAGTCTCAATTACCTAAAAAATAAATGAACTGGCATCTTTGGCATCCTTCCCCGCCCCAAGCGCAGGGTCCAGGCTCAAACATCAGCCCTTAGACCTCAGCCTGCCCTAGGCAGCAGACCCAGGCTCACCCATTTCTGTGTCCAGCTCAGACTGCTCACAGTCCTCAGGGCACAGGGGGACCAGGACAACTGATGGTAGTCAGTAAACCTCATATCCCTGCGTGGGTGATGGAGGGTTTTGGCTGTTTCTCTCCCAGCCCCAGAGGCAGGAAGGTGCCCACAGCCCCCTCTATAGAGCAGACCACCCATGAGGGACCCCCATGCACACTGACACATCCCCACTACCAGGCTCTGCAATTCACCTTATTCCCACTCCCCAGTCTGCCCTGGCCTTGCCAGATCCCACTCCAGGGGAGAGGTTTTCCAACCTCCTGCCCTGCACTCCAGCTGCCTCCCTGGCCACTGGGAGGGTTCTTCCCGCTGGTAGGTCACAGAGCACAGGCACAGTGGACTTTGGGCAGGCTGGCAGGTGGCCAGCGGCCCTCCCTGGGTGGAAAAGGGCTGCTCCAGCAGCCTGTCGGACACCGCCTTGGGTACCTGCCTGCCCCAGCCCAGCCCCACCTTCCCTGGGGGGGAGCCATGCCCCAGGCACCCAGCCTGGCAGGAACCTGGTGGGTGAACACCCAGGAGCGGCCACCGTGGGCAGGGAACAGGCAGGGAGCCGTTCTCCTCCGCCCATCACACCCAACTGGTTGGACTGGCAGCGGGATCGCCACCTGGCCTGTCTCACCTGCCACCCCCAGCACCAGGGACGAAGGCCACGTAGCTGGGACGGGTTGGGAAAGCCTCCCTCCAGAGAGGGGAGTCACCTGGAGATGCAAGCCAGGACGAAGATCACACCTTATAAGGGAGCAGGCCAAGAGCCAGGGAGCAGGATGAGGAGGGAGCGATAAGGGCAGGGTGGGGCTGGAGGGAGGAAACAGGAGTGTGGGTCACTCCCCTGGTGAGGGCAGGGGGGCCGGGAATGGAGAATCCATAGGACAGGTCTGGACACAGCTAATGGTTGTGAAACTGGGTGGGCAATTCCCCCCCCAGGAAGGGATCAGTTTCTGGCCAGGATGAGGTCACCAGGCCAGCATTGTTGGCCATCCCAGCAGGATGAAGAGCGAGGCAGCTGAGAACGGAGCGGGCGCAGGGTCAGCCACGAGGAGCTGGGATTGTTCTGCTGGTATTCCAGCAATCCCGCGGTGGGGCAGCTGTCCTCCCAGGAACGCCAGGGGCCACTTGCCCCTCTCCAAGGAGCTCCTTCCCTCCCGGCAGGCACAGGGCAAGACCTCCAGGCGAGCCAGAAAGCTGCTGACCCTCTGCACCAGCTGAACAGAGCAGCCAGCACCACGACAAGGGGAAGGGAGATGAGCTTCCCTCAGCACTTTTGGGGAGGAGAGGACTGCAGGAGGGCAGCCAAACCACGGGGCTCCGGGCAGAGACTCTGCCCATCCACAGCCACAGGATTGGAGCCTTCCTGCCAGCAGCATCCCACTGCATCCCATTGCCTGTGGATGCCCCAGCAGCCCTGCTCCCGTGGGTCCCCCACCCTGGGGACAGCAGCAGGCACTCAGGGTGCCCCAGCAGCCCTGCTCCTGTCGGTCCCCCACCCTTGGGGACGGCAGCAGGCACCCAGGGTGCCCCCGCAGCCCCTCTCCCGTGGGTCCCCCACCCTTGGGGACAGGGCAGGCATCCAGGGTACCCCACAGCCCTGCTCCCGTGTGTCCCCCACCCCTGGGGACACCAGCAGGCACCCAGGGTACCCCACAGCCCTGCTCCCGTGTGTCCCCCACCTTGGGGACAGCAGCAGGCACCCAGGGTGCCCCAGCAGCCCCGTTCCCGTGGGTCCCCCATCCTGGGGACAGCGGCAGGCATCCAGGGTACCCCACAGCCCTGCTCCCGTGGGTCCCCCACCTTGGGGACAGCAGCAGGCACCCAGGGTCCCTGCCACCCCTGCACACCAGCCCCATGGCTCGCACCGCCGGGGCCCAGGGGGTTCACATGTCAGGAGCCCTGCAGCAGCAGCAGCACAAAGGCGGCTCTCTCCTCGCTGTGGGAATTCGCAGCTGAGCGCTCGGCGGGGACAAAGGGATTTCACAGGCACATCCCCAGCCGGCGGCCGGCCTCCCTCCCCCCGGCGTCCCCGCTTCCTGTCACGGTAGCACCAGACCTCGGGGGCCACAGCAGCAAACAAACACCCAGCGCCGGATTCCGGGAATGGGGCCAGAGCATTCCCGGGGCAGGACACGCTCCGGCAGCTCCCGGGACACGGCAGCCCCCAGCCCTGCAGGACCAGCAGGTGAACTGGGGCCATGGCAAGGCAGCCTCCTTGCTGTGGCCAAGGAGCAGCAGCCACCTCCATGGGGCACACGGGCTGTCCCCACGGCCACGGGGCTCGCTGGACCCCAGTGTGGGGCTGAAGGTCAATGTGGCCCCCCCTGGCTCCAGCCACGCCAGTGTCCCTGCCCTTCACCCGTCCCCACACCCTCTGCCAGGCTCAACTTTCCCATTCAGCTGCCTCTCTCCCGAAGGGAAAACAAACACAGCCCAGTGCTACAGAGATAAGGGCTGTGCTGCTGGCAGAGTCCAGGGAGCAAAGTCCCACTCAGTGAGATCCTGGAGCGCTGAAGGAGCTGCTTCCCTGAGCCGAGCGAAACTGCTCCGCATCCCCATCCCAGGAGCACACCAGCTCCTCCAGGGCTCACATGTCCCCAAGCAGGGAGGCTGCAGCACAGTGGCCAGCATTCCCAGCAGGATTAGGGCAAGCCTCCTTTCACCAGGCCATGGGCACAAGCACCCGCAGCTAGCTGTGCCAGCCCAGCACCCAGATTTGTGTCACAGAGCCCTCCCCACAGCCCTCTTCCCAAGGAAGCCACCTGAGATCATTTCCCATCCCAACACCTGCATCCCCAGGGCCCAGCCTGGCTCTAGTTACCCTGCTCCAACCAGTGGACAAAGGAGCAGTGCCTGGAAGCACAAAGGGGGATCCCACCACCAGCAGCATCCCTGGGCTCGGCACTATCCACCTTCCTGCAAGAACAAGTCACCAAGGACCCGTGACCAGGAATGGGGAGAAGGGCAGGAGCCCAGTGCCCCCCACCCATTCCAGGAACCCCACACTGGGGTCTCCTCACCCAAGGGGGACCCCCTTCTCTCTGCCAGGCCAGACACACTCCTCTCCCCTCCTCGGGCTGAGCAAACATGTGAAGCAGCATTTGGAGAGGGAGCATCCAGGAGAGAATCATCAGGATTAAAGCAAGCTGGCTCGAGGGAGGAGTGGGGGGACCCCCTGCCCCCTCCTCAGCCCAGCCAGCCCGGACTGCCCCAGCAGGTAGGGCGGCCACGGGCTGAGTCACAGCACAAACCACACAGGGATGGGCTCAGCACCCCAGCTCTGCTCAGCATGACCTCATCAGGTGCCCGGCTCTCTAATTGCAAGCGCAGAGATGGCTCCGAGGGCCCTGCCAAGAGGAGTAATGAACGGGTGAAGGAAAGCCACTGGAGAAGCATCAGGCAAGAGCCAAAGACTGCGTCAGGGCTGGAGGTGGGGAAGGGCACTGAGGCAGGGTGACAGCAAGTCCCCCAGAGTGCACCAAAGCCCTTTAGTGCCCATGGCCATGAAGGAGCCAGCGCCCACATGTAGCACCAAGGGACAGACAAGACACCAGCCAGGCCACGCTCAGAGGGACAGCAGGACTGAATCCCACCCCAGCCCCCTTTCCAATTGTTTGCTCCTCCAACCTGCTCCCTGAGAAGCAGCTTCCCAGGCTCCTGTGCGAGCCGAGGGGAAGGAAACCTGCGCTTCCTGGTCAGACGGAAGATGACATGGTGGCTTCCCTTTCCTGTAAGCTTCTAAACACGACGTCCTGCCAAGGGCCACTCCCCAGCGCCCCTGGCCCGCATGCAGACGAGCTGGAACCAGGCTGGGAATGCCAGGCATGGGCACCACGACCACCAAGCCCAGCCCCAGTCAGCTGTGCCAGGCAGGAGGTCAGCATGGCCCACCCTGGAGACCAGATGTCTGGCAGGCTTGCTGGAAGTGTCCTGCCTCCAGGGAACACACCTGAGGGTTCCTCATTCATAATGGTATCACATTCCTGTCCAGGGCTGGGAGCATCCTCCTAGCAAAGGGTGCAAGGTGATGTTTTCTAACCCCCTGAGGATCTGGCTGTGCCTAGCATGTCCTGGAGATGGGCTGGTTACCTGCAGAGCTGTGGCAGCACCAACACCACAATCCCAGCACAAAACCTGCTCCACTCAGACAGCGCTCCAGCCTCCCTCACACACCTCATCTTGCCTGCACAACTCCACTGGGCCCCCTGATGCTCTGTGGGGTTGCCAAGGCTCCCAGGGGCAGGACAGGGCATCCCTGGGATGCCACAAGCCACCTCACAGCTTTTGCTGATGCCAGAGATGGCCCTGCCCAAGGAAGCTCCTCTCACTGCCGAAGGAAAGCAAACAGAAGGGAAGTGAGTGGTTTTCCACCTAAGCCAGCCGCTGGAGACAAACCCTGAGTAGAGATCAGTGGAGAGCAGGTGTCTCCCTTTTCCCACACCAGTGTGCTCTGGAGGAAAGCTCCCTCCTGCAGGTAAAAGCAGAGGAAAAAATAGGAGAGAGAGGAAGGACGGCACAAAGTCAGTCTGGAGCAAGCAGGCTCCCCATATCAGAGAGGATTTCTCCCAGGAACACCCCTGGGCTCTCCAGCTGCTCCTGCTCAGACCCCAGTTAGTAGGAGGGGGACATCTCTCCCCCCCAGGCGAGCCGGCCTGCCTGCAGCTGAGCCAAGCATGGCAAGCAGCAGCCCTGCATGCAGCAACACGCTCGCAGGAATGTGTTACTCCACTGGGCAAGGGGCCTGCCAGCAGCATGCAAACACCCCCGGTGACCCACCCTTCCAGGTCGGAAAAACTCGTCTTTGCAGTTCCACACACTCCCTCTCACCCACGGCACCTACCCACACGCACACGCAGCCCAGCACCACCACCTCCCCTTTCCGACCGGGCCAGGACAGGGGCTGGGAGCACCGGGAAGCAGCTGGGAGAGCTGATGGCTCTTCTCGGAAAAGACCAGCCCCAGCGCCACGCGCGATGGGGGCGAGAGGAAAACACATGGGCTGGGGACAGTGAGACGCCTTCCTCCTCCTGGACAGGGTGGGAACCAGTTCCCCATATTCATCGCCTCCGAGGCCATCCAACTTTCACACATGGAGCCACTTTGCTCCCCAGAGGAAACCCACCCCCCTCGCCCCAGGTAACCACTCTCCTATGCAGGAGGTGCTTTTGCAGTGGCAAAAGCTGAGTGAGATGAAGGGAGAGCTGCCCGCTCCTCCATGCTCTGCCTGCTTTCCCCCCTGCCCAGTGCCCACAGCCCAGCCCTCAGGGATGCAGCAGAGGGAGGTACAGCTCAGGTGTGCCCAGGAGGGCCGGTGAACTTTGAGCAATGTTTGCCGTGACTGGGGCCAACGCCCAGAGCAGCAGAAGCAGCCGGGGCCGGGATGGCGGCACAGGAACAGCTCCTGCCCCCACACACATGAGCCCAACACGCAGCTGCCACCAACACCAGCACACCCAGGGCCACCTTATACTGGCCCTGGAGCTGCATCTGGAGCACCACCACCCTGGCCTGGCTATAGACCTGTTCCCAGAGCTCAGCCCCTACCCCAACTTGATTGGACCCTTCCCTGCTTGTGCTGGAAAGCCAGTCACACCCGGCCTGGACAAGCACCCCACCAAGGCTGTTCCTCTCCCAGGAGACCTGTACACCCATGGACTGCCCACCACAGAGCCACCCCCACCTTCTGCCTCGCCAAAGGGCAGGCTGTGCTGCCACGGCAGGAAACCCCCCATCCCATCAGCACAAACATTTGGGCACAGAACCACTCAAATCAAACACAGTATGAAGGGCTCAGCCTGGCTCGTGTCCCCAGGTCCACACTAGCACAAGCATTTTCGCAGTGGGTGAGAGCTCTGCAGTGCAAAGTCACCATGGACCTCCAGCACAAGGGACACCACTCCTGTTGGTAACCCCTGGCAGGGAAGCCCATCTCCCTGAAGGCAGTGGGAGCCAGTGGAGGCTGCCTGCAGGGCAGCACAGACCAGTCGTTCCCACCTCAGTCCAAGGTCCATACACATCAGGCGTCCCTCTGCCAACCTCTGACCAGCAGCTGTCTCCAGGCTGGGAAGAGCAGATGAAAGCAGAGGTGCCAGGAACCCTGGTTAAGGGTTGGCCCTTCCTGGCACCACGCCTGCCAGCTTGTGCTCCTTGAGTCACTGGTTTGCCCCCACACCCAGCAGCCACCTCATCTTGCCCCTCCTCATATGGGCCACCATAAGGAAAGAGCATTCCTTCCAGGGAAAAGTTGCTTCCTCCATGGGGAAAGGGGGACAGGAGGATGACACAGCACCCACTGCCACCCCAGATCCCCAAAGCTGGCTGAGGTCACACAAGAACATGGCAGAGCACTTTAATCCATGGGTAATGCCCCATAGGCAGCAGTCACTGGACAAGGCAGAGGGACAGGCCTGTGCCAAACCAGCACCAGAAGCCTTCCTGGTGGGAAGGAAGGCGGATTAGCAACAAGCACAAGACAGGCAGGAGCCGGATGAACTCATCAGCCTGCTGCTGGGGGTTTCCAGCACAAGAACTAGTTCTAAGGAACCATTTCCTCCCCCAGAAAGCCTCCTTGGATGACAAAAAGCAAAGAGAAGGTTGTGGCCACCTCAGAGAGCTTGAGGACTTTGGTTGAGAGCCCGTAAATCCAACCCCTTTCCGACAGCGCTGAGGCACATTCCTGCGCTCCGTGCCAGAGGACAACCTCCTCTGCCTGCCAAGCCCAGTGTCACACACAGAGGAGTGCCTGAATCACCCAGGTTTGGGTTTTGTCATCACGTCCATGCAACACCTGTTGTCTTTTATTGACCCAAACCAGCTCCAGGCTCCGCTTCCCTCTGTCAGTGAGGCAGGGACAGGGGACAACCACCACACTGCAGAGACCCAGGATTTCAGAGCCAGGAGGGCTCTGTGTGTCCCTGGAGACAGCACCACCACAGTCTTGGGAAAGGGCTCTGTCCTTGCCAGCAGTAAATGAGAGACAGTTATGAGGGGTTGTTGGGAAGAGAAACCAAGAGCTTTACCCAGCACTCTCCCCTAAGGCCACAGACACTGGTGAGCTATTTCGAGAAGCCAACAGCCCTCCAGGCACGATCCAAGCCATGCTATTATTTTCTGGGTGTCCTAAAGCCACCTCCATTGCAGATACAATGGGCCAAGGTCTTATCTCCATGCCAGAGGCTAGAAGAGGGAAGAGATGAGAGGCAATGCAGGGACAGACGCTGGCTCCGCGGTCTGGGCTGGACCATTCATCTGACTCCCAGCCCATCTTTAGGGAAGGGATGGCCTCAAGGGCTCCTCGACCACAAAGATCAGGCCCTGACCTCCACGTCGGAAGGGAGGAGGCTCCTCTGTGGCAGCCCAGGCAAGCCCAGCACGCTCCACTAAGCGAGCACTTTCATCCTCCCACCCCTTCCAGAAAGGCTTCATGTAAGATTCCAGCAATGCTGCACACGGCAAAGGACACACAGAGTTTGCACACACACAGTCTGGCCAAGCTCAGTCAAGTGGAAGGAGAATAGTTTCTTAAAAACTGCCTTTCTGCTGTTCAGAGAGCATGAGCAAACACCAACACGTAAGGAACAGGTAAGCCCTGGGAGCAGGAGGACACAGGAAGGTAGCCCTGCTAATTCTAACCATATATATATATTTTAACTATTTGTATAGTTAGACAAACAATTCCCCTGCCCAGGCTCTTCCCATCACATGGCTCCCTGCAGACCTGGAGGACAGTGCCCCACTCCCAAGGCAGGAGTCCCAACTCTGCAGACCAACCAGCACAGGAGAACGAGCCCTGGGAATCAAAGGTAGGAGCCTGTGAGTAGCCAGCCAGCCACCGATCCCACCTCCCCACATCCCAGAGAGAGGGCACTGAAATGGGAGCTCCAAACACAAGCATGACCTGGTCAGTCAAGTCCAAAAGCATCTGCACAGCACAGGGGGAGCATCAGTGATGCCACGGGCAGCTGTGGTGACACCACCACAAGGCTCCATGCACCCAGACATTCCCCTCCAGCTCACTGGGACCTGGGTAAGGGCTTGGGTGCCACCGTCGGGGGACAGGAACCTCCAGCCCTGCCACTGGGGACAGAACATCCCACATAATGCTCTGGGAGCTCTGGCTCCCCCCTGGAAAGGCACGGGCACCGAGCCCTCGGAGCGGGAGGCACTCCAGGAGGTCCACCCCTCTCTCCAACAATCAGAGGAAGCTTTGTTGTCCCGGCTTCCTCGCCCAAAGCCCAGGGGCACAATGGAGGTGCCCCACATCCCTTCTCGCCAGCAGATGCCAGCAACCCTCACGAAACGAGAGCCACCCAAACTTTCTCACCCCAAAACAAACCTCCCTCTCTGCAGCGCTCCGAGGGGGCGGCTCAGGAGGGCAGGGAAAGGCGATGCCGGGGACGGTCACCTTCTCCTGGCACTGCGGGCGCTGGGGGCTGCTCCTGGATGGCAGCGTGGCCAGGGGTGGGGGTCTCAGGACCAGCAGACCCCCGGGGCCAGGGGGGCACCGCCTCGGTGCCAGGGCGGACGGGGCTGTTTGTGCGCTGGGAGCGATCCCACGAGGAGGAGCCGCGGCCCCACCCGCGCCCCGGACCGCGCTGCCTCCCTGCCCTCCCCGGGCACACCGGGCCCGTCCCCGGCAGAACAAAGGCAGGGCCAGCCGAGCCGGGGCGGCGGGGCCGGGCCGCGGGCAGCTGGCACACGG
>WBMV01007987.1:83829-100431 GCA_013396655.1 Campylorhamphus procurvoides
CCCCCGGCAGGGAACTAGTAGTTTCTTCCTCTCTCTGGGTAAGATATATAATTTCTGCTTCTTTTTTTTTTTAATATTTATATTTATATATATAGATATTTATATATACACACACCTGGTAACTCGGAAAGAGAAAAAAAATAGAATCCGTAACAATAATAATAAAAAAAAGTATTCTGGTTTTTAAAAACAATCCGTTCCTACCACGCCAGGCGAGCGGGTGATTGCACAAGGCCCACAAGTGGCTGGCGCAGCCGAGGCGGTGCCGGGGCTGCAGCCCCCCCCAGAGCCCCCCCGAGGGGGTGTGCCAGCCCCCGTGGCCTGGGGGGCGGGCAAAGGGAAGGGCAGGGGGTGCTGCTGGCCCCTGCCCCTGCCTGGCTCTCGCTGGAGTCCACAAGCATCCGGCAGCGTGTCCCTCAGGGCCGCTGGGGAGGAGGGGAGGGGGGCGAGCGGCTCTGCCCCTCATACCGAGATCTCGTAGGTGGTGCCCCCCACGCCCGAGACCTTCTTGACGCCGCCACGCGTGGGGCTGCTGAGGGGCACCGGCCCGGGGCCAGCTGGGGCCGAGCCCAGGCTCTTGGGCTGCCCATTGGACTTGCTGTAGGCTGTTCTCATCTGCACCTCGTCCCTGCAGGGAAGGAAGGACGGACACAGGGTCAGGAGAGCGGATGGGTCACCTCAGCCACAGCCCTGCCCTCCCCAGGGACCCTCAGCCCACTTCAGCTCCTATGGGGTGACCAAGGAGGTGTGGGGAGCACCAATTCTGTTCTAGAGAAGAGGAGGAGGATTTCCCTTGCCCTCTCCAGGGACCCCCAGCAATCACAGCCCACTCCAGCTCCTGTGGGGTAACTCAGGAGGTGTGGGGGGCACTAGGTCCTGTTCTGGGAGGAGAAGGATTTCCTTTGCCTTTCCCCAGGCCACCTGCAGCATCCCTTCCCAGGGAGGGGCATTTTGCTGCCTGGAGAACTTGGAGGGGCACTGGGCAGCCACCTCCCTGCAGGGCCAGGGTCCCACCCGTGGGCCACTGTGGGTACAGACCCCGCTGCGCTGGTGCCATACTCACTTTGGTGCCAGTAAGGGCTGCAAGGCCACCTCCTCCGTCTCGGGGCCGCCGGCCTGAGAGGCTGTTTTTTGGCTGCTGTAAGACACGGATTTGCCCAGGTGGGGGGCGGCGGGCTGGTCGGGGGAGCCCAGTGAGCGCACCCGCAGCGCCGGGGGGGGCTCGGGCTTCCCGAAACGCGGCAGGGCCGGGCGGGCGAGCGGGTTCTTGCCCAGGGGCGAGCGCTTCGAATCGTCCGAGGAGGAGCTGGTGCGGGGGGCGTTGCTGGAGCCCGGCGTCGACTGGATGCCCGAGTCCGCCAGCCCCCCGTCCTCCTCCCGGCCCGGGGCCGGCGGCTGCTGCAGCAGCTTCTCCCGCTCCTGGATGGAGGCCACGATGTGGCGGGAGAGATTGTCATAGCGCACGGGCGAGGGCTCGCGGGGCGCCGTGTGCTTGGGGGAGGCGGCACTGGCGAAGCGGCCGTGCAGGTCGGTCTCTCGCTGCTGGGCGATGCGGGCCGAGAGGAAGGGCGAGGTGTAGCCCACGGGCGGGTCGGGCTCCGGGCCCGCCTGCACCGACTCGAAGTCGGGGCTGTCGGAAGGGGTGAGCAGGCTGTCGTACGAGAGGCTGCCGTTGCGCGTCTGGTTCACCAGGCTCTTGTAGGAGGTGGAGGTGGTGCCCTCCGAGCGGATGGACTGGAGGTGGCCCGTCTCAAAGCCCGTGCCCTGGGCCGACTTGAGGCTGGAGGAGCGGGAGCCGCTGGGGCCGCCGGAGGAGCGGCAAGAACAGGCAGCAGAAGCGGCTGGAGGAGCGGGAGCCGCTGGAGAGAGGGTCGAAGTGGAAGCTCTTGCCAAAGGTGGGTGAGCGGAAGCTCTCGGGCTCCAGGCTTGGCTCTGAGCGGTAGCTGGGCTTGTGGCCGCTCTCACAGATGGAGTTGGGCTCCTTCAGGCTGTTCACTCGGCTCAGCTGAGGGGCAGAGGGACAGCAGTCACCCATGGAATGACAACAGGGCCTCTGTGCAGCTCCTGACACCTATCCCAAACCCTCCCCACACCAGGAACACAGTGGCATCCCTTCAGGGCGGTCCCCCACACTGTGCTTGGCTTACCTTGGCACTGGTGGAGTGGGGCAGGGCCGCGGAGCTGCTGCTGCTGCTGTAGCCAGGCCGGTACTTGTACATGGTGGGAGTCGGGGGGCTGTCCTTGCCTAGCAGGCTGCTGTCTGCACCGGGAAAGAGGGGCATGCTCAGGGGGGCAGCGGCTCCCCGGGGCTGTAGGGAAGGAACATGCCCAGCCCTGCCCTCCCTGCCCAAGAACCGGCTCTGAGCCTGGGGTGGACAGACCGGGGAGGGAGGGAGGGATGGGCTGGACTGGGGGTGCAGCAGGGTGGGAGAGATAGAGCAGGATAAAGGGGTGTCCCCACAGCCACGTGTGTGGGGCTGGCACTTCCGTGCCACTGCAGCAGCCCCGGCTGGGTGACACCCTGTGGGGGTGCACTGCACGGGGGTGTCAGGGCACTCCCCCCAGGGAAACATACACACAGCAGTGGAGCCTAGCTGGGGCTGGGAGAGCTGTGGGGTCTCCAGCCGCTGTGGGAAGCAGCTGCCACAGGCTCTGCCCGTCACATCCCACCTCTAGCCAGGCCCAGGCAGGAGCTGGCCCAGATGTGTTGTGCCACCAAGCCGGGCCTGCCACCGCTTCACCTCCTCCATCCTGGCAGCACAGTGGCTGCAAGCCACAGCTCCCAGTGGCTCCAGGCAGCATCACGCTGGCTTGGCCTCCTGGCTGTGAGCATCCCGCAGGCTTCTCCAAGCGTGAGGGGCCGCACACACTGGCCCGGGAAGTGCCGCAGTGCTGATGTGCTCCAGGTCTGCCCTGCAGCCTGTTAAAGCTGCCTACGGCCCTGACTCCTGGCCTGCTTGGCACAGCTCTGGGCTCCCCTCCCAGCGGTTGCCGGGGCCCTGGTGCCCTCCTTACCCTCGGTGGTGGCCAGGGTTAAGTGTGTCCTCAGGCCCGTGTAGCGGCTGAGGTCGGGCTTAGGTGGGGGTGGCGGCTCGGCGTCAGCAGACTGGCTCTCTGTCACCTCCAGGCTCCCCTTGGACTGCAGAGACAAAGTGCAGGGGGGGTCAGAGGGAGCTGAGGCCTTAGCCCCCTCCGGGCAGGGAGTGGACAGTGGTGTTGGGGGCCCTCGCTGCCTCCCGGGCCATCCAACCATCCAGACTGCGCAACTGGGACCAGTGTGTACCCCAGGTACTGGAAGTGCCAAGGAGGGGGAACCTCCAAAGGGTGCTGTGTGGGGAAGGACGGGACCAGGAAGGGCAAAGCCTCATGTGGTCACTGCCACATGGGAGGGTCACGGTTTCCATCTCGTGGGGACATAACACAAGACAACATAGAGGGGGGACAAGGGATGTGACCAGGCTCACTCGGTTCTCTACTCACGGATGCAGGCTTGCACCCCTGGGCTCCGTGGAGGGCCCCAGCGCAGGCAGCGCTGGTCCCCACCTTCCTCACCTTCGTCCTCTTCAGCTCTGTCTGGATACCGTTGTCCATGATCTTGACGGTGATCTGACCATCTGACACCTCAGGCCGCAGGAATGGGGGTCTCACCAGAACTGTCTGCTCGGCCTTTGGGCGCCCGAGGTACCTGGGAAGGGGAGGGAGAAGGTCATGGCCTGGAGCCCAGGATGGGACGGTTTTCCTGGGGATGCAGGGCTGGGGCTGATGGGGACCAGGGGGGCACCTGCACTGCCCGGGCTCACCTGGGGGCCGGGGAGCTGCAGAGGACCCGGCTGACGTTCTTACAGCAACCGTTGGTGAAGGGGTTGACACCCCCACGGAACTTGCCTGTCACCTGTGGGGCAAAGGAGTGTCACAGCATTGGGGCAGGCAGGCACTGTGGGGAGCTTAGTCCAGCCAGCCACAGTGGGGTTTGCCCAGCAGCCTCAGAATCACCTCCAAGGACAGAGACAATCAGAGATCCTCCCTCTTTTCGTGGTCCCTATTTCGGTGTTCAACTACCCTTGAGGGGGAAAGGTCTCCCCAAATTCACCTCCTGCCACCCAGAAGTGCCTGCCTGGCTCCATCCTCTGACAGCACACCCAACCCCAGGCTGCCCCTCAGACACCCTGTGCTCTGTTCCCCCAGCTCAATCCAGCCTGTCCACATCCGCCCTGTCCTGGGAAGTCCCAAAATGTCCCCATAGATCACCTGGTCAGGGCCAGCAGCCCCCCACAGCATACCTGTTCGTTGGTAGTGCGGCCCCTGGCCACGAGCACCACGTGGAACCCCGTCAGGCCAGCGACGGGAATGAAGAACAGCCCAGCCACACACATCACCACCATCCTGCCACAGCCAGCTAAGGAGGAGCCACAGCCCCACTCGGCACCGCACCGGCCCCATCCCCTGCCACCCCCCACCCCATTCCCATTCCCACAGCCTGGGAGGATACGTGACAGCCATGCGGACGCCGGAGAGCTCCTCCACCTGGTACAGCACGTAGAGCAGCCCGAAGCCGAAGACACCCATGATGTGCGTGGTGAGGGACAGCAGGAAGAGGAAGAAGTAGCGGTAGTTGCGCCGCCCGATGCAGTTGTTGACCCAGGGGCAGTGGTGGTCGAACTCCTGCCGGGGGATGAGGTGGGGCACAGTGAGAGGGTGCTGCCAGGGCTCCCTGCCCTGCCCTGGGATCATGGAGGCCCTGGGAGCTCCTCACCTCCACGCAGTTGTCGCAGACGCTGCAGTGGGAGCAGCGTGGTGGCCGGTAGAAGCGGCAGGTCGCGCACCACTTCATGCGCACCTGGATGCCCTTGATCTCCACCGTCTTGTAGAGCGGGGCCCGGAAATCGTCCTCCTTGTCCTCGTCCTCCTCAGCTGGCAGGGACACCCCAGAATGGCCACACGTCAGGGCCCAGCCAGTCCTTGCCCACCTGAGCTGGAGGCACCCAGCGTCGCCCCCGTGGCACCCAGCACAAGGACAGCCAGGGACCCCCAAATACAGGCTGGGGGGCTCTCCCCAGCTGTGCCCTAGGACCACCCGAGCTCCAGGGACCCGACACAGGGTGCTGAACCCAGAGCTGCCCTCCCTGTGGCACATGTCACCACCTAATCCCACCAGGCAGGGCAAGGGGGGCTATCCCTCCAGCCTTTTGGGACCCAGAAATCCCCTTTAGCTCAGAGGAAGGGTGCAATGAGGCAGCTCTACCCGAGATGCTTCCCAGTTGGAGCCAGACTCACCTCGTGGGAATATGCCTGGGTCCATGAAGGTGGCCATGCTGAAGTTGGCCAGCACAAAGAGGAAGACAACGGCATTGTAGGCAGGAATGATGGGGGAGACGTAGAGACTGAGCCCTGGGCACCTGCAGGCACAGCAGCAGGTAAGACCCTTGGCCTCCCTGCTAGTCCCTGTGGCTCCACCCAGTGCCCCCCACACCCAACCTGATCCTAACTCAGGGAGCACCCAGAGAACGTGGTGGGATGTGCTCCAGGCATCCATGGGGGAGTGAAACCTCCCCCCTTCCTTGTGCCCGCAGCCCCATGGGATCCTGCTGACACAGCAGCCATGGTGGGGACAGGGAGAGCCAGGTTGATGGCACGGGGGGGACCCACCAGAAAACACCTGCATCCTGCCTGCCCTGCGCCCCACCAGCTGCACAGGGGGCAGAGGGGACCCTGTGAGGGGAACACGAAACCAGCACCATCTCTGGTCCCTCTAGTGCTGCTCATGCTCCTCACATTCTGGAGACAGTTCTGGTGGGACACAGGGACCCCAACCAGCATCCAGCTCCTCCAAAGAGGGAATCACCCTGCTCCCTCCTGCCCTACCAGGCAGCATGCTCAGGACAGCGGGCTTCCCCCTCGGAGGCACCAGCATAATTCCCTAATCTGCTTTGCTGCTGGGATTTAATCCCACAGATCTAGGGCAGCATCTGTCCCTCTCTTCCCCCCGCCGCGTTAAGTGCCGATGGATTTGGGTGGCCGGAGCATTGCGGGGCTGGGCGGGCAGGGTGACATATGGTGCCAGCACTGTAATCCCCTGCAGGTTGGGGTCAAGGGGCAGGCACTGGGCCTGTCCCCTCCTCCACCACCACGGCCAGGGACAGGACCCATGGTCGGCCAAGCAGCCCCTGTCCTTGTCACAGCAGCCCTAGGAGCCCCAACAAGGGTCTAGCTGGGTATGAGCTCTTGGTGCAGGGCTCTGCCCCCATGGCAGGGCTGACAGGGCCCTGAGGAGGGCAGGGGGGCACCCCCGAGTGAGGGGCAAGGGCTGTGCTGGGCGGGGGCTGCCCCGGGTTGGGCAGGAGATGTGGTGTGGGGTGGAGGAGTGGGCACACCTGCCTGGCACACACCTGCCTGGCACACACCTGGCAGCACGGAAGGCAAGGCAGGCAGGGCACTCCCAGCACTGGGCACGGCTCCGTGCCCTGGGGAGGGTGGGAATCATCAGTGGGACCTGCTCTCACAAGCCAAGGCCAAGGCTGTCCCCATCCAGATGCAGCAACAAGGGCAGGAGGAGAGTGGGAAGGCAGACCCTTGGCTTCAGGTGAGCACTGAGAGCAGCACAGCAGGGCCAAGCCCTGCTCTGCCACCCAGCACACTCCTCATCATCATCTTCCTCTCTGGCACCTCCAGATCCCACACACAGGACCAAGCAACTCCTGCAAACCATCTTCCTCAAAGCCTCTTCCACCTGGGCTCCTCAGGAGCTGCCCTCCCAGGCACCCTGGGCGCTGCCTCCCCACTCCATATCGGGATGGCATCTCCCAGCGTGTCACTCCGAGCTCTGCTCCAGGCTGGGGAGCAGCTTCTCGCCCAGCACCGGCCCTGCCGGCCCTGCTGCCTCCTCTGGAAGCCAGCCAGGAGGATTCTCTGCAGCTGGGATGGGCTGGAGAGGAGAAGCCCTCTCTGATCTGTGCCCCAAAACCCTCGGAGAGCAGTGTTGGAGGCAGAGGACCTATGTGACAGTGCCAGGCCACAACCCAAGCAAGGGAAATCACGAAATCACAAAACTGTTCAGATTGATCTTGGCCCTCCAAGATCACTGAGTTCAACTGTTTCCCCAGCACTGCCAAGGCCACCACTGAACCATGTCCCCAAGTTCAACATCCACATGTTTTCTGAATGCCACCAGTGGGCTGGTGACTCCACTGCTGCCCTTAACAGCCTGTTTCAGGGCTTGGCAGCCCTCTCCTTGAGGAAATTTTCTCTAATATCCAACTTAAACTTCTCTGTGTGCAGCCTGCAGCCATTTCCTCTTGTCCCATTGCTTGTTCCTTGAGAGAAGAGATTGATCCCCACCTAGCTCCAACCTCCTGTCAGGAGATTGTAGAGAATGAGAAGAACACACCAGAGCCAAGGACCTCATATCCCTGAGCCGAGCTCCCCAGCTCTGCTCTCTGATGAAGGGAGGGAGAGGGGCAGGGGGCTCAGAGCGGCCCTTAAAGTCAGAAATGCCATTCCATAAACCCTGTGGAAGGAGCTCCTCTCTCCAGGAATGGAAATCCCAGCCCAAACCTTTGCTTGAAAGGCATGGAGGGGAGCCAGGAAGACTCATGGCTGAGTAGCCATCCTACACAGGGAACAGCCAACAGCCAGGCCATGCCAAGCACACGGCCTGGATCCTCAAGAGAGAGATCCTGGAGAGGCAGGAGAAGATCCAGCTGCCTTGGAAAGCTCTGGGGCAGGTAGAGAGAGAAGAACCAGCCTCCCAGGGGGAAGGGAACACCTCTGACATTGCATCCACACTGGCTGGGCAGCCAGCCCCTTCCTGGAGGGACACACTGAGCTCCCAGGGCAGGACAGTGGCCAGGAGGTCCCTGGGCTCAGACAGACAGACAGACAAAACCCCCTGGATGGGATTCAAGGGCCAGGACAAGCAGAATATCCTCCCTGGGGACCACCAGGATGGATGTGGGTGGAGCATACCTAGTTGTGAGCACAACACCGGGGTCTCCTCCCCAGCAGCCCACTGCACTCCCAGCTCTTCCACACCCACGAATTCCCATGGGATATGGGAATCCCCACAGAGCCAGACCCCTGATGCAGATGGCCCCAAAGCCAGGGAGTCACCTGCTGGGACCAATCCCACCCACAGGAGACAACAGGGTCCTCCACAGGGAGCAAAGGTGCTGCCCATCCCTGAGGGAACCTGCTTATCAGGAGCACGAGGTGTTCCTGCCTTTTGCTCTCCAGGACAGAGAGCGTGGGGCTGCAGGCCCTGCCTTGACCCCAGGGAAATCCTCAGGGCAGGAGGAGCAGGAGCAGAAGGAGAAGGAAGAGGAGGAGGGAGGCTCCCCGCCATCACAGCCACACAGGTCCCGCAGCACCCATCAGGTTCCTCCTCCAGATTGGATCGGGATGCAACACGCCCATCGCCAGAGAAGCTGTCGGGACTTGTCCCTGGCAGCACATGAGAGAACACTGGGAACCTCAGGCACCCTGAGTCACACCTGGATGCAAGACAGGCTTTTTGCCACCAGTCATGCCCAGAGAAGCCTGACCCTCCCCGCTGGCTCCCCCTCCTCTCCACAGCCCCTCATCCCCTGCTCTCTCCCAGAGCACAGCCATCCCCAGGATGTATCTCCTCCCTCTGGCTCTCCAAGGCCTTGGCACAAACACAATCCCTGCTCCCCCTGACCCTCACACAAGTTTGGGTCCGACTGGGAACACACACACAGCACCATTTCCCAATGGCATCACAGGCCCCAGGGACCACCATATCCTGACTCTGGAGGGGACAGGCAGCCTGGGTACCAGCTGCATTTGGACTTCAGACTGGCCAGCAGGGAGATGCAGGAATGGACAAATGGACCCCATGATGGAGTTTCCATCCTAAATCAGCACTTGTCTGAGAGCCCAGCAAGCCTGGGACCCCCACTCCTCCCAGAAAAAGGCAGGAACATCCCTTCTCCTGCTGCATCTACTCCAGCCCAGCCAGCCTCGGCTCATTTCCACGACCCTGTGCTCGGCAGCAGCTCCTCAATAAAATAATCAATTAAAGAGAGTTCTTGGCCCAGAGATACAAATCCTGGATGGACCAAAAGATGTCCAGTGGGTACACTGGAAGTGACACAATTAGAGCCTTGAGTGCTGTGCCAAGCCTTGGATGTTCCCTGCCAGGGGAAGGCTGCCCAGAGACCCCCCCTCACAGCTTCCATTGCACTTCCCAAAGGAAGGGATGGCTTCCCAAAGAAAGCCTTAGGTGGGATGCAGACAGTGAGCGGGCCCACAGCAGGTAGGAGGCTGGCAGCTGTTCCAGCTGCCCTCAGCCAGGAAGGGAAGGGTCACAGTGGCCCTTGGAACCACGCACGAGGCAAACCTCGAGCCCCATGTCCCTGCCATCCTGCTCCAGTGCCAGGTGGATGCTGTCCCAAGGAAAAAGCAGCACAGCTCCCTCCTGGCTGAGCCCCGTGTGAACGCTGTGCCCGGGGTTTAATGGGATGTTCTGAAGTAGGTTAAACAACATCACTGACCTGCAATTACAGCGACCTGCCCAGGTGTTCCTGCCCTGGCCAAACCTGCTCCGCGGCGCCGGCTCCGGCACTGCCTCTCACCATGTGCTGATAAGCAGCTGCTGCTGGCGCTGGGACAGCCTGGGGCTGGGCTGGGGTTGGGGGTCCAGCTGCCCAGGGGGGCCCCCCAAACCACAGCAGCAGAGAAGCCTGTGCCACCCACCCTGTCACACACTGGGGGTCATGCACAACTTGGAGGACATTTCCCGCTCCTCCTCGCTTCTCCTTCATTCCTCTGGAGTGGGAGCACAGTCAGCGACTTCCACAGGTGTCTGGCAGCCTGGAGCAGCCAAACCACAGGCCTGGGAGCCCAGGGACTGCTCACTGTCCCAACAGGGGACAGCCACACGCTGCTGAGTGACACCACCAGCTGCACCCGCGCCGGACTGGGCAAAGCAAAACCACTCTCCCCTTCAGTTGTCAAGTTTCCCTGTCACTGCTTGGTGGCTGCCAGGTGCCAAAGCCACAGTGACCTTCTGGTCACCATCCCAGGGAGCGGCAGCAGCCACCACGCCCAGCCCTTCAGCCTCCTGCAGCTTCAGCTGATCCCTGCGGCCCCAGCAGGAAAACCCTAGAGAGTGGGAGAGACTCCCTGGAGCAGAGGGTGCATCCCCTTCCCCCCAGCCAGGACCCCAAACATATCCCCACTCAGATCCCACCCCAGGGACACCCTGCAGGATTCAGTAGCTGGTCCGGTTGCTGCTCTCCAGCATTCCTGCCTGGCACACCATTCCTGCCGAGCACACCATTCCTGCCCGGCACACCCTGCCTTGGCTGCAGCCACTCTCTGCCAGGCTCAGTGCTGGCACAGCAGCCCGGCCCCCTCCTCGGCACCCCGAGGTCCTGTCCCCCCACCTGCCACCCCCCAGGGCACGTCACTAAGGCACGTGTCACCAGGCAGGGAAACCCTACAGGAGAAAGCAGCCCAGGGACATCCCCACACCTCAGTCCAGCCCTCTCCTGCACCATCTCCCACCCTGGTGGACCCCCGAGGCCCTGGTGACCCACAGGCCACTTCCCTGTGGCCCTCTCCAGGGACACTGAACCCTTGTTCCCCCAGGGGAGCGCTGACATTGACAGCGAGTGATCGGTGCAGGGGTCAGAGTTCTCCTCCCTGAACTTTCCTTTGTGGCTCACAAATCAATTACGAAACTAAAAATAACACGGATCCTGCCCCGGCCCACCAAACCACGTCGTTTGGTGCAAGGGGAGAAAGTGATCCATGTGTTTTCCACCCACAGGTCACAAACCAGTGCCCAGCCCAGCTGATCTGGAGCTGAGCAGTGACACAGTGTCGAGCCAGGACTCCCGGCTGGGGAAAACTCACTGAAACAGGCCCTGCTGCTCCATGGACTGCTGGGCCACTCCACCACGCAGGGGCCAACATCCCACTTCTCCCTGGGAGGAAGTCCCAACCCCTCTCCCTGTTTCCCCATGTCCCCTGTCCCCTCCCCAAGCCCTCCCCATTCTGGCCGAGCAGCTGGGACTCACGTGAAGGCGAAGAAGAGCGTGGTGGCTCCCACTAGGAAGATGGCAGCAGCGGAGACCGGGACGTACTTGCTGGGTTTGAATCTCTTTCCAGAGGCTGCTGGCATGTTGGAGCTGTGGTGGGGGATCCGCCCCGCAGCATAGCCCAGGCCCCAAGGGAGTCAGAGCAGGATGAGAAGGGGAGGGGGACAGAGGCCGACCCCTACCCGGCCTCCGCGCCTGCTCCCGGGGCAAGCTCTGACCTGGGTGCAGAATCCGGACACGTTTCTGGAGCTGGTGGCCCAGGAGAGGAGCCCACCCTATGCACTGCCCTGCAAGAGCTCACAGGCACAGGGGAGGAGGTTTAAAACCATTAAAAATTCAGAAGAGAGCAGCAGATTTGGGTTTAAAACAGCCTTTGGAGTGGGAACGCTGAGAGCCCTTCTGAGCCTTGCTCTGTCAGGAAACAGGCAGCCAGGCTCCCAGGGGAGGGAATTCCCCAGGCTCGGTGCTTCCCACCCGGCCAGCACCCTGGGAAGAGCACGGGATCAGCAAACTCCTTGCAAAAAAGCCACTCCAGGAGCCTCAGGGAAGCCACTTCTCCTTTTTAATCCACCTCTGTGGTGTCGCAGCCCCGGGTGCTGCACGGGAGGAGGGGGTGGTCTCCAAGCAATCTGCCCAGCTTCCTCACGGCTGCCGTGCCTCCTCCTCCTCCTCCTCCTCCTCCTCCTCCCCTCGCTGGAGGGGTCACAGAAACACTCTCCCTGATTTCACCAGGATCCGGGGCTGGCTGGCGGTGGCCGTTTAATTTTATTTATTTCTCTCTTGTCTGTTAAAGCCGAGGAACAGCTGGTGCAAGGTTGAGCTCTAAATCCTTTCTTTCGAGGGGGGCGGAGGGGAAGGTCTGGCAGATTGTGGGTTTTCCTACTTGCTCCTTTCTCCTGACCCCTCAAGCCCTTCCACGGGCTCAGTATCCACTCGGTGGTTGGGAATCGACAGGAATTGCATTAAATCTTCTCTGCAGCAACCATTTCCCAGCAGGTGGATGGCAGCACCTGGAAGGGGACGTTCAGGGAGCACCTTTACAACCCCAGCAGACACCCAAGGGTGGAAGTGGTGCTGAGCAGGTCTGTCTCACCCATGGCCCAGGTGGTGCAGGAGAAAATCTCAGTTTGTTCCAAACTGCTGCATTTTTATCTCCTCTTCCTTCACTAAAATCTTCCTTCATTCATCCATTCTTCTTTTAAAAAAAAAACTACATAAAAAATATTAAAACTTGAGGTCTGGCACGCCACAGTTCACCTGGAAAAAATAAAAACAGAAATTACCAAGGCAAGACAAGAGTCAGAGCCATGTGCAAACACCTAGGGAGAGCCCCAGTCCCCTACCCCATATGTGACCCCTGCAAGAAACCATCCCAAGCCCTAAAGGAGTGGAGGGACCCCACAAATCCCTTCCTGCAGCACCAGCTCAAATCCCAGTGCTGGTGAGCGCTGGCTCCCTGAGGTGCAGAGGCTGAGCAGAGGCTCCAGGACCTAACACAAGGGTGGAGACCATGGGAGGAAAAGACATCCAGGAATCTCATCCCCTTCCCTGGAGGGTAGGAGATGGGAGAGGCCCACGGAAAACACCATTTCCCTGACTGGATGTGGCTTTTGTAGCTCTGGATTCATCAGGAACTGTAGTGCCAGGACAAAGGGGAATGGATTTGAACTGTCAGAGGGCAGGCTTAGATGAGATATTGGGAGGAAATTCTTCCCTGGGAGGGTGGTGAGGGCCTGGCACAGGTTGACCAGAGAAGCTGTGCCTGTCCCATCCCTGGAAGTGCTCAAGGCCAGGCTGGATGGGGCTTAGAGCAACCTGGAAGGTTCCCACTAGGAAGTAGTGGGGTGAAACTGGATGATTTTCAAGATCCCTTCCAACTCAAACCATCCTGGAATGCCATGATTCTGTGCGGGACAGCTGAGTCTCACTGAGCAGCCCCAACTGTCCAAGGGTGCCTGTGGGAACATTCCACCTTTGGGTGATGATGGGGACACAGGAGGGAGCACGATGGACAACAGGAAAACCAAACCATTCTGGAAAGGGGAGCAGGAGCCCCCTGGCTTGCCCCAAACCCCAGAGAGCCACAAGCCCATCACCCATCACATCCCACCAGTTCCTGCTGCTACAGCCACTGCTCCTTGTCACCCACCCTGCCCTTGCTGACACTGCAGATCCAAGCAGAGCCCAGCATCTCACTCCCCACCACCTTCCAACTTTCTCTGCCTCCCCACATTTTCCCTTCAGGATGGACACGAGGAACTTTCTAGCGCTGACTAAACACAGGTGAAGGTTGGGAGAGCTGCGGCACAAAATTAAAGGCACATTTAATGACAAGGATACGTTACAATTAAGTGGGTCCAGTCCCAGCTGACGGCGTCAGCCACCGCGGCTGACTCACGCAGGAACCGCTCCCGGGGCCTGTCCTCTGCAGGACCCAAGCTCAACTTCCCACCCCAAGGTTTCACTGCCCTTGGGATGAGGAGAAAACGCAGGGATGATGCTCCAACCAGCGGGAATGTGCTGGTTTCACTCGGCAGCAGCGCCAGTAACACCAGGCAAAGCTGTCTTTCATGGCAGGGACGGAGCTCCCTGGAGAGCAGCAGCTCCACAGTCCCACTCTGGACTTTGGGGAAAGCAGCAGCCCCTACACAGGATTTGGGGAACAGCCCAGCACACCACAGAGCTGAGCCCTGCCAGTTGCCCTGGCTGTGATAGGGGCCGACAGCAATTCCTGGATGGGCTATCAGCAGTTCCAGGGATGGGCTGTAGGAAGTTCAAGCTGACATCATGGCTGATTGCTTTAGCAGGAGCAATCTGCTCCCAGCCCTTTGAACGCTCCGCCATGGAGGCACAGCCACACCTTGGGCTCAAACAGACCCTGCCAAGCAGAAGGGATTGTTCCCTGATATTCCTCCCTTGGGAGATCTCCACCCTCCCCTTGCGGCCCTGCTCTGCCTCAGCCCTGGAGATCCAGCCCTTCACACGGGGTGATCCCTGCAGAGGCGCCAGAGCCAGCTCCCCACGGGATCAGGTACCCGTGGGACAGGCCACCTGAGCTGGGGGAGAGTCCCGAGTGCTGTCATTAGTGACGCCCAAGCGAGATGTGATGCAAATGCACCCCTGCCCCACTCCAGGAATAACTCCACAACTCATCTGGAGGCTGCCGAGCCCATCCCAGCTCCAAGAGCCACCACACAGCTCTGGGAATGCCTCCCTGATCCCCACTGCATGACAAGACCCCCCAGCCCTGATGCAGCAGCCCGGGCAGAAGCCCAGCACAGTAAAGTGTGCCAGGATCTCTGCTCTGCAATCCTCAAGGTGTCCAGGAGAAACACAAGATAAAATCCACCCCAACCTCCCACAGATGACACCAATTCAGGCCACGTTCACACCGATTCTCCCAAACACACATGCTCTTTCCCAGCCAGTCCCTTTCCCAGCCCTGCAACCTGCCCATCGCTGGCCCCCCAACCCCTCCTTTCCCTGCACCTTATCTCCAAACCTGCTGTCTCTCTGGACACTGTGTCACCATCCACAAAGGCCACTCACAGACTTCCCTGCTCCAAAAAGTCCCCAACTCATCTTGCTTACCTGTGGCATACACTGGCACTGCTCTTGCCTCCCATTCCTTTCCCTCTGCCAATTCCAGCCCAACAACTCCTCCTCTCCCGCTCCTCCAGACCTGCCCTGCTCCTTCCTCCCCCAGTGCCCATGTCACTGCTCACTCCCCATTCCCTCTCCCACTGAAATTCCACCTGCTTTTCCCATCCTAGCAGGCCCTTTTCACGGCATTTTCCCAGTCCCATTCTGCTCAGCTCCCTCCAGAGCATGCATCCCCAGCCTCCAGGGTTTCCCTCCACTCATACAAGGGAGCTGCTCCTGTTTCACTATCTCCATGTCAGGGGATTTCCCTTAATTCCCAATTCCCTCCCTCGGGACACACGCAAGCGTGACTGCTGCCACTTTCCACTTCTCTGAGCCTGTGTCTCCTTTTCTTGGGTCAAGGCCCTGTAAAGCCTCACTGACTTCCTCCTCTTCCCCCAGCACTTGTTCCTTGCTCCTCCTTCCATGCTTCCCACCCTGCTCTGCTCATCTGCTCCAGCCCCTCTCCAACGTTTCCTGATGCAGCCCTGGTGCTCCATGGCTCGGTCCTTCTGGAGCCTGAGACAGGACACACGGGGTGAGGAAACACGTGTCTGCATCTCCCAACATTCCCTCCCTTGTGCCACTGTGGCTCCTTGCTCTGCTCCTGCCCAGGAAGGAGGAAATGCACCTTGGCATTAACCACATGGCTCCTGCCACCACCCGGGACTAGAGCCCATGGAGAGGAGAGGAGAGAGTTTCCTCTCGGCTCCCGGCTCCCAAACCTGCGTCACTTGCTGGGATCCACAGCTCCTGACCTGCCCCGATCCACCGAGTTCCCATGGCACGGGGCAAACACACAAACAATTCCTTCCACGTGAGGCAACTCCCAGGCAGGGCAGATCCAGGGCTGCGCAGGAGACGGGATGTGCTTTACCTGTTCCCACTTTGTTCTGATCTGCTTTTCCTGGGAGTTCCACATACTCATTCCAGAGATCGCTGCGTGCTCAGCCCTGGCACCAGGTGATTCCCTCCTCCCTCTGCTTCCCCCATCCTTGCACCACCAGCTCTCACCTGCTGCTGATGTTTAAGACTTCAAAATTCACCAGAGAGAGAGGAAATGTCCCCAAACCTGCCACACACCGCAGTCCCTCCAGCATGAGAACCACCCATCATCCTTGTACCTGCCCTGTGCGCAAACAGGACCCCTTGCCCCGTTTTGGGGACACTTCCCTGCTTTTAATTCCAGAGGAGGACGCACAGCAATGTGTGTTTGGACACCACGGCATCGGGTGGAACAAACGCACCCTGCACACCTGCCCCTCTCCCGGGTGGATGCACAGGGGTGTTATGGAAGGTATGGATAAATATGCCACTGCAAACAGCCAGGAGGATGGAACCACTCCGTGCTTATCTCCTGCCGGGGGCTTACACCGCTGCCATCCCCCTTCCCCAGCCCACCCTGCTGGTTTACACGGGATTAGCCCGGTTTGATGGGCACAGCAGGAGCCTCATCCCTCGGGGCCGTGTCCCACCGGGCCCCACAGCGAGCAAGGACAGAGCCAGGCTCTTGTCGCTGTGTTAGGAGACACCGGGCACAGCGACAGGTGGGAACGTCCCCAAACAGGCCCCTCACACTGGGGGGGTTCAAGGTCTCCCGGACCGGCGGAACCCCGGCGGGGAATTTGGGGACCGCGAGGGGCGGCCAGGCCGGGCCTCTCCCAGCGCACCCCAAAACCGGGGTGGGGGGCGAACGGGCGTCCCCCACCACCCGGGCGGTGGAAGCGCTGCCGGGGGCTCACGCAGTGCCCGGGGCGCGGCCACAGAGCCCCCGGTGGCGGCGGGGCCGGCGGGGGAAGCGGCGCTCCGGTGCAGGGAGGCAGCGGCGGCCACGGGAGCAGAGGCGGCCGTGCGGAACGGGGCTGGGCCGGGGGTGGGAGCGGGGTGGCGGGCACCGCCG
>WBMV01007988.1:1384-66283 GCA_013396655.1 Campylorhamphus procurvoides
AGGGGGAGAGGTCCTGGTGGTGGTTGCGATGACGGTCGTGCCCTCCTGGGATGTGGCTGTGGTGGTGGGAACAGCCGTGGTGCCAGCAGTGGTTCCTACTTTTGCTTCTAGGGTGGTGGAAGCAGATGTAGATGATGCTGGAGGCTGGGTTGCCACAGTGGAGGTTTGTCCTGGAGCAGGAGTGGCTTGGGTGGACACTGTTGAGGTGGATGTGGTGACAGTCGTGCCTTGTGTTGGCGGGGCAGTAGTAGTGTAGGGAACTGTTGTGACTGCTGTCGTTTTTAATTCACTGGGAGTCGGGATGGTTTTGGCTGCTGTCGAAGCCTGGGTTGCCACAGTGGAGGTTCTTGCTGTCAGAGATGTGGTTTGGTAACCTGTTGTTGGGACTTGTGATGTCGTTAATGTAAGTGTAGTTTCAGTCAGAGGAGTTGTTGTTTCTGTCTCTTTTGGTGATGTTGTAGTTATTTCGCTTCTTTGCACTTCTGTTTCGAATTTTGGTGTTGTTGGTTTTAGCTTTGTCTGTACTGTGAATTGTGTTGATCCTACAGCAGCAGTTGTGATTTCTTCTGTGGTTGTTGGCGTTGTAGGTTGTATTTCTGAGCACGGTATGTATCTGCAGCATGATATTCTGATTTCATAATTAAGGCACACCTTAGATTCTTGGTCCTGGTTATTGCATATTAATCCTCTGGTTTGACTACACTGAATTGTTTGGTTAACGTTCTCAATTTCAATGTCTGGGTATTCTTTGGCTCTGCATTGAACATCACTTGGGTTTGTACACACACTGTATCCTTTATCCTTGAGAATTTCAAATGTTTCATAATCTCCACTGTCCTCTTTGTTTTCAGGCTGAGTGGAATCATACCACTCTGACCATGCACACACTTTTTTCACACACACAGTTGTCACTGGTGTTGCTGTTGTCATTTCTGTAATTAAAAGGAGGAACCATAAGTCTTGTCTGCTCTTATTAAAGAATTGCTAGGAAAAAATGATTCATCTTCCATATATTATTGTCTATAATTTTTTAATATTATGTATTAATTCAGTGAACTTGCTTAGGCAGTCTTGAATTTTATTTCTTCTGTAGGTTTTGATATTTTGTCTCTATTATTATGATAGTAGTACTTTCTCTGACATGTATTAAAAAACTGTAGGTATATATAGCTAACCTTATATCCTTTGCATGGTATGTCATTACTTAGATAACTGCTATGGTATAAGTAGAGTAGGTTTTATTCTCCTTGGTGCTATCTCTGTATTTATTTACCCTTAACTGTATAACCATGCAGACTTTCAAACATTTTCACAGTTTAATGACTTTTTTACTTTTTCAATATTATAGCATGTAACATATTTATAAACCTAAAACATGACACATATAGTTAACATATATGTATTTTATATATAGTCCATTATAATAAAAAGTATACATATAATATATATGAAATATATAATCTAATAAGTATTTTCTAGCTGTTTTAATAAGATTTCTTTTCATATTCTTAGCATTATGAAAATGACCATGTGGAACAGATACCTCTTTCTTCATATGAATCTTACTTAACAGAAGACTTAAATTTGAATATTTAGTTCTTGCTGTAGTATAATTTTGTGGACATATTTCTCAAAATTCTGGATAATTTGGTCACTGCAATGAATTAACTGCAGGAATAAGGTAGAAGTGTACTGCAGAAGTAGAAGGAAGCTGTTGATTTGGTTATTAAATACAATTAGGAAAGGTTCCAAACAATGGTTATAAATAGTTATAAACTAAATTTCTTGTCTTCAAGTTGTACTACTGTGCTCAGTAATTTAACAAATGGCAGCAATTATCCTTCATGTTTTCAGAAACTGGTCTAGTACTGCTGGTTTTTACTTGCAAGGAAATGAGAAGATTCTTCAGGATGCAATTATTAATAAGCTCCAATATCTTTTTCCCCTGGAAAAACCATGGTGAAACAGGGAAGACTGAATTTGTAAGAAATGCTGGACTCATTTCTACATCCTTGATTAGGGTCTTCATTTGCAACTGAAGCTGCCAGGTGAATTGGTGGCTCCAGAGGAAGTCAACATTTTCAAATAAAATTATAGGCCATTAACTGAAGAAAAGGTCCTCCCTTTCAGGCAGTTTTCAGTCACTGACAGATTTTTCAGTTATTTTAAAGATTATTCATGCATACCTGAAGTAGTAGTTGTAGGCTGACTTGTAGAAAATGTAAATGGCGTTGTTGTAAAAATGCCACACTTAAAGATGTTTCTGCTTATTGTGCCATTGACGTCACATGTTGCACTGAAGCACCATCCAGTTCCATCTGTGGTGTTATAGATGAGTTCACCAAATTTATAGCTATTCCCTTCATAAATGCACTGGCAGGCTGTAATTTAGAAGGAGTTTATTGTCAGGCATCTACAAAAAGATAATATCCAGTATTTCATTTTCTTAATAATTTTTCTTAGCTGTCTTACCTTTATCATCGAATTTGCACTGCAAACCTTCTGATGTGCACTCACTGAAATAGAAAGCATAAAAACCCATATATTTTTGATTGTGGAGTAATTAATTTGATTAGTCATCTTTCTGACAGATATTGGCATCAAAACACAAGACACTTTATTTGTGCTTATTCTTTTTGTGTCCAGTTGGTTTTGGCTTCTTTTTGGCCATTATTTTTCCAAATCCTTCTTTATACTTAACCCAAACTTATGGATAGTACCAAAGTTAAATTTTATGCAAAGCTACAGGTAGAAATCTTAAAGAAAAGTTTCCTTATTTCCTTCATATCACTTTCCTTGCACTCACAATGTTTTTGTACTAAATAACAGGCTAGAAAAGGAGAGTATAAATACTCAAGCAATATAAGTATGTAATAAAATCCTTGGAAGTAGGTCACTATTAGATATCTTTAGTCCTGGTATGATATTTTTCCTGCCAAAGGAATGTGATATAAAGCCTGGTCATAAAGGACCTCTTGTTCTTGATGTATCTTTATGCTGAGGATTTGCAATATAATCAGGAACAAATTCAATATAACATAAAATCACATAAAAACTTCTTACTAATGTAGTAAGAAACCCATCAATAGATAGTAAGGCATTAGTTTTACACAGGCAGCATAACCTAATCCTGTCACGTAAAAAGAGCATGCAATTTCCCACTCTTTTTTGATTTTTCCTTGTATATGACGAGGCTGGTATGTTAAAACTTACCATATATTACATTCATCCCGTTTATATATCTTTCCATCTTCATCATCATAACAGTCACAGAGACTAACACACTTCATCTGATCCTCATGAAAATATGGCTTGTCTGGTGGACAGTTAGGGTAGCAGCCTGGAGGAAGGAAGGGGGCACATACAAGGTAGAAAAGGTAAGTATGAGATGCAGTTAGCAAAAAATTTTATTTGTGCAGAATGCGTTTGCAGGTCTTGTTTTTAATTGTCATAACATTTTCTCTTTATTTTTTCCAGTAACTCTAGTAAATAATGCAGAGCCCATCCACAGGAACTTAGTTCTAGAGATCTTTTTAACTCCAGTTTCCATACTCTGCTTCCAATTAAGGGGATGTAATGATGTTGAAGAGAGTTGAATTGTGCAAATGCAGCTGATGGGGAAATATACTCCATTCAAGAGAATTAATAATATGTACCCACTAAAAGGTACTTGCAGCTCTCTTTACCTTCTAAACCTGGCAAGTCATTGAGACATTTTCCACTTGGGTTCCTACAGGTCTTCATACAGGAGGCTCCACAAGGCTTATAGTGCCATTCACATTCTCCTTGTTGATTGTAGTAATCACAGAACAGGGCTACGGAGAAACAGAAAGTGGGAAAATATCCTAGTTACAGAGGCTGGAACCAGTTTATCACTGTGTGGGTGTAACCTAAACCATGTCTTCTACACCCTCTATGTAATTTCTGAAGAACTGTTAATAATGGATTGTTTGCAGCAGTGGCCCAGGACACACTTGACCCCTCAGGCTACAATCTGGGTGTTAAAGAACCTTGTGAGGCATGGGAATGTTTCTGTCTTCACACCAGTTACTCAACTGTGATAACTCTCCTCCAGGGAGGCATTAGAACCTTCACACCCAACCTGAGGGATCATGTCTGATAATGGGCCATTAGTGACTGGCACAGTAGGCAGTTGCAGTTGCCTGGACTATCAAACATTCCAAAAGTATCCCATGACTCACAGAGTTAAATCACCCATTGTGAAACTACTCACCCTGGGCATTCCCACCTGAACCTGAGCATATATAACCTTCGGGTTTTGAGACTTTTGGTACCACTTGTCAGATCCAGAGGAGGACCAGAACCCCGATAGGACTGCGACATCCTCTCTCAACCAGGCTGCGACCATCATCCTCATCAATAGGTGTTCTTTTAAATTGTTCTGGGGGGCACCATGTGACACTCAGCACAGGGGCCAGGGAACCAGTGTGTTTGTGCCCCAGAGTACTGGGTTATACATCTTTTTTTTGGGGGTTAAAACCATTTTTTCTCTGAATCATTGTATTTATTGTAATCTTTTTAGTAAATTTTAACTCTGACTTGTAATCTCTTTTGAGTTGGGTGCATTTCTCCTGTTGGTTTGCCTTTACCTCTTTTACACAGACATGTTCAGAAAAAAAAAAAGAGCAAATAGCTTAAGCATGAAAAATCTACATAGTGAGATTCTAACCCACATATGTAAGATACCCAGGGCACATTTCAAGGATGTCAGCAAGGCACTGTAGGTTTAACTACACTTTCAGAAGAAGTGTTTTTGACATAAAACTCACGACAAATTGATGGGCTTCTCCAGGCTATGCATACACCAACTTCACTACATGCTTGAGCATAGGCAGCTACAGCTGTACAGAAGCAATCACAGTCTCCTCCAGTGTCACAGGCACAAGCATCTGTCACACATGCTTGGTAATATTTTGCTGGTTCAACCTGTTATTAAACAGAAAGGTAATAGTATACATTTTGCCTTCTAAATTCCTCTTAGCTCTGTTGGAGTAACTTTCTTAAAATTGTAGTATGTCAGAAGAAAGGCCTACAGTGCTAATATTTTTTTTCTTTTGCAAGACAGCGTTAAACACCAAACGTGATGCCAAATGCTACATCCAGATCATGTATTGACAGATTTTCAGACATCCAGACATGCATCCTGGGGGAAGATTAGATTAATTTTCCCAAGAAATAATAGGCAATTGCACAGAGTTACCTGGCAACGTTTGATATGTACTTAGTGTTAGATAATGGCTATACTAATACTTCATTACTACATTACTATGTTGAGCTTGTGTTCTGTACCTGGTATATGAGAATTTTTATTCAAGTCTATAAGGAAATAGATAGTCATTATGAAATTATTATTCTTTTGTAATATGTCAATAATTCTTACAAACTTAGTTTCTTTTTATTTCTTACAGGTAGGGACTATAAATCTGTCCCATTGAACATGATTCAGACTGAAATTTTCCTGACACTCTCTGAAGTGAAACATGCTAATAAATGAGACATGCATGTTAAAACATATGAGGATAACACCTTCAGTGACACACAGACTTAGTTTTCACACAGTAAATGTCTGCCCTGGTAATACCTGAGAGTGACAGGCAGCAAAGACATTGCTGTTGATGATGCTACACTGCTTCTCTGACCAGGACTTGCGGTAAGGGTTGGTAGAACATGGGTCCTTGATGCTGGAAGCATCAGGACATGTAGAGGACACTTTCCAGCTGTTTCCAAACTCTAGGACATTCTCTACTACAGATTGACTCCTTGTAGTAAAGTCATTGATGTTGTTGCCATCATAATTTCCACAGAGACCACAGATCTGGCCCTGCAAAAGGAAGTAAATAAAATAATAATGAATGTGAGAAAACTTGAAACAACATCTGAGATTGAAAGAATACTTGAAATTCAGCTCTTAGAAAGGCGCCATTCTGTTTTATCAGTCCTGAACATCTTCATGCTCTGTTTCCTCAGCAACAGACCATGACCACTAAGGCTAGAAGGATACTGCTCTTGACTTTTCCTCTTTTAAATCTGAACAATAAAACCGTCTTTGTCATTGTAACCTCCTGCTTTGACAAGGAAATGAGGACTCAGCTGACTAAGCTTTATATTTAAGCCTTGTTTTATACAGTAGATGTACATGTAAAAACCAATCTTATAAAGCTGTCATAAGTGTTACCAGTTCAGCCACATAATCTACTCATTGAATCTTTACCACTAAGACTACTTACAGATATAAAATTACATTTTCATTGCACAGCCAGAAACATCCCTCCTTCTAAATGTATGGATCTCTACAACTGTGATAGGCTGCAATAGATGCCATGCTTTCCCTGTGAATCTGAGGCACATACTTTCCATATTACTACCATTTTTATAAAATGTCAGCAGGTGAGGCAGCAGAAGAACCCATGGTACTATACCAAAGTGGTATGTCTAGTTCTAAAGTACATTTAATTTATATACCTAATTTAAATGTCAGTGTGGTATACAATAAGATAGCAAATTCCTTATTTACTACAGTTTTTAGTACTTATATATCATAAGCTAGGAAAAGGTGTATGACAATGGGAATGCATTTTCCTTATCACCTGTGTAGTTATAAGCTTGAAAAATACATGGTAGCATACAAGAGGCTTTCACTTATAATATTCACTCATAATACACTTCCTTGTCTTAAAGTAAGACAATTTGATTTGTGTGTCAATGAGAACAGGAAATAGTGGATTACTTTCAAGACGAAGACTACTCAGTTGATTTATACACATGTAGTTATGTAATTTTAATAAGGTCTGATAAGGTTCAGTGGGTAATTTTAGCAAAGTCAGGTCCAAAATAGTGGTTTGCCAACTCAAGTTCTGTCAGGCTGAACAGGCACTGAAAGCTGCCTTCAGAGATCAGAACAGCAGCAGGATGATTCCATAAGTTCCTGAGACACCAGAGGAATGAAAACCAACATGGGATGTCCTGCAGGAACGCTAGAGACATCACCTGTTCAGGATCTTGGCAGGGTCTCAGCAAAATTCACACCCAGTCAAATCTGCACTGTAAATTGCCATTTAACTGCTAGTTCCACACCTTGAAATCAGGGCTGAGCTTGATGAAGATGCTGGTTTTCTTGTCCCACATGAGGATCAGTCCGCGTTTGGTCTCAATCACCAAGTACATACCCATGTAGCGGACTGTGTATGGCACCTGATCATTTTGTCCTCTCTTTACTACACTGACATGTTCTTCACCAAGTATCAGTTCATAGCTCTGAAACAGGAGGAAAAGTTAATTAGAAATGAGCTCAGTAGCTGCAGTTGTGCTCTCAAATATGTTTTTCTACTTTTAAGAGTACTATGAATAGTTTATATAATGAAAACAAATAATCAGTATTAAATAAATCAAAACTATATAGTTCAGATCTCAGGTTCCTGGAAGCAAGGTAAAAGATAATTTTTGTAAATGGCATAGGCCAAAAAATGCTCTTTTGACTATTGTGGAGGAGCTACATTGCATAGAATAAAAGAATCTTCTGACATGATAGGCTAAATTTCTGTTAAAGACTATATTTTTCTGTAGATCTGTAGTTTTACCAAGAGTGGTGTAAGATAGTGTGGGAAATGGAAAATACAGAAAGCTAAGAAGCTCTACCAAATATTTCACTTGCATCTAATATAAAACGAATTTAATAGCTTTTTAAAATATTTTCTAACTTCCTTGAAGCAATGCATGTCTAGGTCTCTCCTAAGCCGTAACAGCTGTAGAACAAAACTGGTCTATATCCAAAACCTTCTTACCTCTAAGAAAACTTTGATGGATTTTGAGCAAGTTGTTCCAGTATGGCCACAGGGAATATTTTCAGTGACAACCCTGAAGGTCCCATTGGCTGTGCCAGTCTTCCCACAGTGGTCCTGAGTAGAGAATAACATTTTAAAGTATATTATTTTTCAGACACAGTCAAGATTACCTCTCATTTGCTATTGTTAATTATCAGTACCTGGACTAGTGTGTATTCACAATTTCCATTGAAGCTGAACCTTTTGTCATCAAAAGTATTATAGTGACCATCTCCATAAACAGCACAAGTGCCCAGACATTGATTTTTGGTACATTCCCACTTCCTATTCTTGCATACACTAGAAAAGAGAATGAAGTATTTTAATAATAGAACTACTCACTGTTTTGTGTAGACATATCCCAACAATTGGTGTTTGTTTGGCAGCTTGTCCCTGGTAAATGTTATCTTAATTCTGGAGTTAAAATAGTCTTTTATATTTTTCATGTAAAGAATTAAATCAAAGGTCAACTCTGCTACTCTGAATACATTAATGGCAAAACAAGATACTTCATGAACCCTGTAGTCCTCATTCTGTGCTTTGGCCATCTGATACAGATCAGAGAGCACCCTGCTCATACAGGGTATTCCAAAACTAAAAGATTCATCAACTGACTAAAAGCACAGAACAAATCTTTCCTCACTATTTAAGGTCTTTAGAAAGGCAAATGATGGAACCAGGCATGTTACTTCTATAGAGGTATTTACCAGGTGTTACAGCCAGCATTGATCTTTTCCCCAGGCTGATACATGGCTTCATTGTGAATACATGGACATTCCTCTTCAGGAATACAACCTCCATTTCCATCTAACACAAGCCCGTTCGGGCACACGCAGCCAGATGTACAGTGAGAACTGTACTGGAAAAGACAAGAGAAAGACAATTTCAGAATGAAACAATCACATTAAAAAATGGAATATTAAATTCTCAAAATGTCTTTATATGTTCTTTTTGCTGCCCAGCTTAAATGGCAGAGAACTATGAAGTACTTCTAGGACAACAGAACAAAAAGGAAGTTATTAGCCATTTATTTAATAAAATATAAATCTGTTGAAGATAAATGTTTTATATATGCCAATACTGATTGTTCTGCTGGAACCTGTGAAATTTAAAACACATTGGATCTTGCACTTCGTAGTCGGTGATTTGTGATTGAATGGACTTTTAAAAAGAAAAACAAGTAAATTTTTTTTTTCAATCTGGTTGAGTTACATTGAAATTCATTTGTCTCATGTGATACTTATTCATGAAATGGCATGTGGACACCAAGAACCTGGGTGGAGTAATATAATTAGACGTGCAAAAGCTTCATAAATGCAGCAATGGTGTGAGAAAGAATCATTTCCCCTAACCAGTTTTTAGCCACTAACTTTCTCCTACAGAAGTCAAATGTGTGATAGAGCCCCTGATTTTTCACTACTTGTTACTGTTACCTGCAGTAGCTGGGGAAAGGTAGACACTAATCTTAAGAATTAATTTGGATGTGACTTCATTATATTTTGATCTAAGGGCCCCATTGTTAATGCTTCGTAACATCATTTTAGGCTTTTGTTAGAAGAATAAAGTATCTGTGTTGTAGATGTGGAGTAGATCTGATAGAGCTGCTACTTTAGCACTAAGAGCACAGACAAAATCTGGAAGCACCATTTCACGCAGCCATGATATACTTACACATTGCATATCCAGAGTCTGGCAACTCTTTTGACATTCTGCTCCCGTTTTTCCTGCAGTGCTGTTTCTACAGTCAAAGTAGACCATGGGAGATTCACAGACTAGAGAAAGGAAAGAAGTGAGAGTAGTAAAGAAATGGTGTAAGGTTTATTCCACAGCTGTAGCCATTAAAACCATCTAGAAATTCTTTGGAAATTCCCTGTTTCAATTAGTAGAGATTGTTGTCTCTGTTTGATCTATTGATTAGATATACTTCAGAGCACTGAATTACCAGGGAAAAACCCCCACAGTATTTCAGAAAAAAAAGTCTGTACGTAAAAAGAGGTCTGATGATTAATCTAGGCTCACTCCTGCTTTTCATGATAACTGTTGCACTATAACTGAGAAATACTTCTACTAAAAATCCATTAAAAAGAATAAATTCTATGAACAATCCTGTGCAAAATATGGCAAAGAGAAACAAAAAAGTGGAAGATTATTTTTACCTGGATTTGGATTCGGTGCTCCAATGCAACTCAGTCTTCCCTGGACACAAGTGCTATGAGAGAGGAAAAAACAATTATTTTTTCCCTCTTGAACCATATATTGAGAAGGAGAGCAACTTTTCCCTTGTCTATTCAGAATTTTCAATGGTATTCCAAATAGCCGTTTTGCAGTCTCAGGAAAGAATTTCCCTCAAAAGCACTACATGTGCTGCTTTCATATAATATCCATTTTTAACAGAAAAATTCATAGATTGTAATGAGTATATGTCCCCGCTTCTTCCTTACATTCTCATATGATCTCTCCTTGCTGGTATTGTCATAATTTTATACTTGAAAAATGATTGAATTAAATAAAAAATACACATAAATATAATTGCTCTATCAATCTAGAAATATCATAGAATCATAGAAAAGTTTAGGTTGGAAAAGACCCTTAAGATCATTGAGCCCAACCATTAACTCAGCACTGCCAAGTCCACCACTAACCCATGTCTTCAAATGCCACATATACAGGTATTATAAATATATCCAGGGATAGTGGCTCAACCACTTCCCTGGGCAGTCTGTTCTGATATTTAAAAACCTTTTCAGTGAAGAAATATTTCCTAATATCTAATCTAAAGCTCCCCTGGTGCAACTTGAAGGCATTTCCTCTCGTCCTTTCACTTGTTACCTGGGAGAAGAGATCAATCCCCACCTCACCACAACCTCCTTTCAGGTAGTTGTAGAGAGTGATAAGGTCTTCCCTGAGCCTCCTTGTCTCCAGGCTAAACAACTCCAGCTCCCTCAGGTGCTCCTTGTAGGAGTTGTGCTCCAAACCCTTCTCCATCTCTGCTGCACTTCTCTGGACTTGCTCCAGCACCTCAATGTCTTGTAGTGAGGGACCTTTATTGCAGTTGGGCATCACATTTGCTGACCTCCAGCCAGCTGGGACCTCACTGGTTAGCCAGGACTGCTGACAAATTGTTGCAAGAGGCTCGGAGAGCCCTTCCACCAGCTCCCTCAGTACCCCTGGGTGGACCCCATCTGACCGTATAGGCTTGTGTGTATTTAAGTGATGTAGCAGGTCACTAACTATTTCACTTTTCATTATAGTAGCTTCATTCTGCTCTCTATCCCTATCTTGCAGCTCAGGGGAATACGTACCATTCGTAAAAGTTGAAAATAAAATTGAAAGAATTTAAAGATGAAGAAGTTCCAGAGAAGAGCACAATATTGAAATTCAGGGTGAAACCAGCTTAATGCAACACATTTTAATGAGAAAATATGTATCCTATAGCTGGAATGTTTTTCAAAAGATTCACTTACCATACACGCCCATTTTCATGGACAACTTCTCCAAATGGTATGGGAGTTCCTCTGTAGTAGCAGGGGCATTCATTAGCAGGCACACATTTGCCACTCTCATCCATGTAGGTTCCATTTACGCAGGTGCAGCCGTCAACTGCGACAAACTTAATGTTGCATGTGATATCAGGCTCACTCAGAGACCGACACGTGGGTTGACAGGAAGAGATGGTATAGCTGTAGCTTAGGGATTTGGGACATGAGGTGGTGTATTTTGCTTGAGAGAGGAAAATAAAATAGATTGTTGATTACAGAAGGTAAATTCTCATGGGAAAAAGGCCCACAACACAAGCAGTAGAAATAACATGTAAACAATACTGTGCACCTCTGCTTATGTTGCATCTTTCATGTAAATCTATTTCTGAATACTTCCAGAGTTATATCTGAAAAGCTACTCTACATGTGGAACAAATGATGCGCACAAAGAAGAAAATAATTTTGGAAATGAAAGATCAGGAAGAAACCTCCATTTGGTGCTGTCATTTGTTGCCAAGACTTCTAAACTCCTTGAAGTATGAGACAAGATGTCTCCCTGAATGTCTTCTAGTATGCTGAAAACAGACATACTGAATGAGCAGAACCCAACATGCAGCTTCAAAGACCTCTCATTTGCAAATGTTCTGGTTGGTATTATTCGTACTGTTATTCTAATATGTCACATTTTCTCTCCAATAACTTGTGATAAAGCTGTAGCGAAACTCAAAGTTGAACAGAAACAGGTGGAGACACTTTTGTAACAGCGGTCCCTTTCCTAATCAAGCTGTTTCCCATCTATTCATACTCACTCTTGCTAGCAATGGATTGATTCTAAGAGGACAGCAGAGAATTACTTCTAGGAGTGCACTTAACAAAATTATTTCCTCCACAGTTACTAATTTGTCTAGAAATGAGTAGAAAATAATCTCTGATCAGTAGTTTTTATTGATGTGTGCTCTTAGGAAATGAGATAGTTAAGAGTACTTACAGCAAACATCAGTCCTCCATCCCTGCAGCTGGATTCCTTTTTCAGCACAAGCTCTCACATAGGAAGACAGGGCTGCACACAGACAGTCCTCACTATTTTCACAGTTACATGTGTCAAACATGCAGTTCTAAGAATGGAGAGAAAAGTAAAGTCTTGACACTGCTATTGCATTCAATCTAAAACCACTGTCTTTCTGGTCTTATTCCCTAATCCTTCTTCAGATATGTTTCCTCACAGAACCCAGTAACATAGCTTTATCACTGTCTAGGCTTTGTGTAAGTGGAGAATGCAGGTAATAGAAATTCAGTTGATGTCTGCAGTTATTATTAGGAAATAGCGGTCTTCAAGTCTGTTGTACATTTAACAACTTCGTGGTCCTCTGAACCACATTAATGGATAGGCTGCACAATAGCATAGAAACCTCTGTTCACAGCATGCAGTCCAGACACATCCTTTCACTGGCGTCCATACCTGGAGGACTCCTAGTGAGAAGAATGATTTGCAACACATTGATAGCAGAATGATGATAGTTAGGTAATTGGCTTTCTGTGCCAAGTGAGTATTAATGAGATACCAGGCTGATGAGAGGACAATTCACTGATACTCAAACAAGCATTTGACATGCCTTTACATACACTTTCTGCTATATGTGTGAAACCATCCAGGAGTAAATAGCTGCCTTTTCGCTTGCCAGCAAGTCAGGATCTTGAAGCCAAGACTGACAATGGAATAACGGAATGTTACAACACAAACAGAAACACATGTTGGAAGAAGGAAGTGCTGCAGTGCAGAAATTAAGATACAGGCATTGCATAAGACCTGTCTGGAACAGTCCTTTCCTATTAGCTAGTTATAATGGTTCCTTTTCTATTGTTTCTAAAGGGAAAAACAGTCTAACAAAGTACCTTGTGGTAACCAGAGGGATCCACTGCATGGTGACAACCACCAAAAGGCCCTGTGCTATCAGTTAGCAGTCCACACCAGTGCTGAGCATATTTTTCTGTGAAAAGAAGAAACAATACAAATGCACATTACTCTTTGTATTTCATTAGTCACAAAACCACACTGCCCTGGTCTATGAAGCCACTTCTGACATTTCATTAAACCTCCCCTTCTCCTGTCTTCTGTTTTGGTTTTTTTCACTCAGCTGGTGGGCTAAGGTTTTTAAAACCAAGGAAAGAGGACTTGCTGAAGAGGATGAATAAAAGGTTTCCAGAGATATTCCTGTAATCCACTTCTCTGACACCAGTTTGTTGGCTGAGACACCTACTATGTTTTCAATGACCTTACAGTTTCCTTCAGCTATGTTTCTATGACTCTGTCTTTATGTTGTTACTTGTCTTCAGTGCTTTCATTTTAAATATTTGTTTCTGATTTCAGATGTGTGTTTTTTCTAAATATCTAAGTCTTTATTTTTTTATCTTTGCTTTCCAACAGATGTGTTTTTCTTAGGGATGAACAAAAAGAAAAAGAAACTAGAAAAAATTCCAAGAAGCAATTACCATTATCAATGCTGAGTGCACAAGGGTTCTCAAAACTCTGCTGGATATTAGGGCATGAAGCCTGAGTTTTCCATGTATTGGCAAATGCTGTTGCTGTTCCTTCAATTATTCCACTTATGACCTTGAAGTCATCCGTTTGGATATTATTGAAATTTCCACAGAGACCTGTTGAAAAGCAGTGAAAAGTTTATACTGCTTATACTACTCAAAAAGCGTTAATTAAGGTGTTCTTATATTTTATTCACTTACCACAAGTCTGTCCTTTGAAAATAGCATCCAGTCGCACATACACTTGCATCATGGGTGTGAACTGGATTTCAAGGTGGACCCCAAAGTTTGTCTGCATGATGATGAAGAATGATGAAGGTCTGAACATGGTGACATTAGCTACACAGGAAAAACAAAGTGATCACTCTCAGGATGAGGTTAAATGCTGGCAACATGATACTGTTCTTGAATTTCTATCACAATTGTTGCAAATTTTGAGGTGAAATGAAGCCATTCTTTATGAAAATTAATCAGAAATATAAATAAAAATTTACAGTTTGAAATTTGCTTGCAGCTACCAAGTTATTAATTTTATTCATTATCTCAACATAAGCAGTTGGAGATTACTACTTCAAAGAGAATAAGTAGGAAAAACTGTATGGTACTGAGAGTTAAAAAGAATAATTCTGTATTTGTTTCTAAGCTTGTACAGAATACATAGGAGCCCTCAGTCTGCTGGAGAGGAAAAATAAGGAGTTCTAGAGGCCAGAGGTACCACACAGAATCATTAGTTGCTGAAAGAGAGAACAAAAATCAAATTTCTCTCTAAGCAAGTATAAGCACGGGAGTAGTAGTTAAAAAACAAGAGGTAAAAGAAGAAAAGAGATGTCTTCTGCATTAAATTTTGGTTAGTCAGAAGGAAGTAAACCTGAGAGTGATCAAATCAAGAGCCTGCGAATGCTGTTTGCTCCTGTTTAAAGTCTTGCCTATGCTTGTACTGCCTCTCATTTCTTTATGACATCAAGCATTTCACTTTACTTCCAAATAGTGTCATTTGCTGTCCGAGAAAATAAAAATACCTGCTGACATGGGCAGCTGGGTGTAGATGGAGTTCACAAACACACTGCCATCAGGTTTGACATCGACAAGCTGATAAGGAAGAGAAACAAAAGGTAATTGTGTGAATAAGAATGGTTTGGGTCGGAAAGGACCTTTAAAGGTCATCTAGTTCTAACCTCCCTGCTAAGGGCTAGAACACCTTCCACTAGACCCTCCTCTGGATCCCTTCCGGCAGGTCCATGTCCTTCCTGTGCTGGGAGCCCCAGGACTGGTGGCAGCACCCCAGAAGGAGTCTCACCAGAGCCGAGTCGAGGGGTAGAATCACCTTCCTAGACCTGCTGGCCACACTGCTTCTGATACAGCCCAGGCTGGCTTTCTGGGCTGCCAGCCCTGTGTGAAGAACAACTGTAGTCCAAAGAGTAGTAATGGTGATGACTCCAGTGAAATTAATTAAACGGACATTCAGTAAAAAGGATAGGTCTTTTTGATTTCACCTCCTCCCTATTTCTACTTTGTACACTTCACTAATTTTCCCTCCCATAAAAGAATTACTCTTAAAGTGACTTTCTCAGCTTTTTAGGGGATTACATCATCTTCTTTTCTTTGAACAAATCTTAGTGATGAATTACATCCCTTACTGTTGTAATTGTAGTTACTAACCTTAAAACTCCTGTTTTTTTCCAGCTAATTGGCAGAGAAAATAGCTTTTTTTTCTGCTTTGTGAGTACAATGTGTTTCTTAATGAAATTCTACAAAGCCAAATTTATGGCTGATCTGGTTTTCATAAAAAAACTGATTTCTTTTCACTTGATTAAAAATAACATGCACTCATTGCATATGCCGAACATTTGACAAAGAAATGTAGCTCCTTGACTGATTAAGGCCTAGTTTCTTTTCTCTACCTGTTTTTAAAATACTTTATTTCCATTCTTACAGTTTGCCCTTTATTCATGTTGAGGGTCACTGTCTTTAAGCACGTCTCAGTGTCTGTTAGGCCACATTTGCGTAGTTCTACCAGGATGGTGAATGTTTCATCTTTACAGTCCTGAAAAAAAAATGCCAGCAGTTATTTCACAAAAGACTAATTACAGAAGTTTTCCTTGTGAAGCTTTCTCTCAGCTCTGAAAAAAATATTTCTGTTTCTGGAAAAGATACAGACTGTCACAAATCCCTGCCCTTCTTTGGCTGAAGATTCAATTTTGCCCTGTTGTAATGATTAGGAACAAGAAAAGTAGAATCTGTATTTTATTTATTATATCCATATGGATATCAAGATGGTTATACACATTCATATTTGGTGTTTTTATTCATGCCAACTTCTAATGTTTGATTTGATTCTACTAGAACTCTAATCTTTCTGTAACTAGTATCAATGCTAGACAAAATTTCAGATAAAACATCTTTCAGGCAAATAGTAACATACAAAATTTTATTTCCTTTTACTGAATTGTGCAGGTGGGAAAAAAGGAAAGAAAAAACAAATGGAAAAAGCCCCTAAAAGATCAAAATGTTTCACTTACATATGTCTGTAATTAACTATTTTAATTATAGTTAACTTCTAATTTTTCTATTTCTTTTAAATTGAATGTTTTAAAATGTTTAAAGCCTAAGTGAAGTGTATTAAGTAACTTGAACTAATTTTCTGTATTTGAACTTCACAAAAATTAAACAAATTTCAGTTTCTAATATTAATTTTCTTTTTTAAAGAACTGGTAGTGTAATTTTTCAGACTTGTACCATTTGGCCAAATACCATATAATAGACTAACACGGCAAAAATTATGCAACTCAGTAAGAAAGCTGGATTTATCACACTGAAGAATGTATAATAAGTAAATTCTTAAAAAAGACAACACTCTTCAATTACTCTGTCATAAAACTGGAAATTTTCCAGTGAGCACTATATACGGTTGCATGACATCCTGATAGTCAATCCTGATGATTGTCATTTGAATGGCAGCACAGTAAACATCTGGTGAAGCAGAAGGTAAGTTAATGCCCACATATCAAAAGTGGCAAGTTTCAAAAGTGTTGAGTGAGGTCACATTTTCTTTCTATAAATGCATAAGGCTTTATGACCCAGTAATGTCCAAATCCCACCTTAGAAAGCACGTAGGTGCAGTCCCCATGGTGATCGTAACGCCTTTTATCATATGTGGAAATGTGTGAACCTCCTTCGACTGAACATGTTCCTGGGCATGACTTGTCTTGGCAGCTCCACTGGCCTCCATTACAGGTACTGGAAGAGTAAAGTTAGCTGAAAGCAGTAACAGTGGCCCAGAGTAGAAGGATAGACAGTGATGATAGTTTAGCTGGTTTGCTATTGCTTTTCCCTTCAGGCTGTAGTTTGGCACACAGTGAATCGGGGTTGAAGGCTTTCCAAAATGCTGTGAATTTGTGATGGCCTTTATTAAAAGCAATGACTCTGGTAACCATTCACCTTGGTTATTTAATTGTTTTGTATCTTTGGACAGGTGAACTCTCTAAAACAGATATTGGATAAATAATTGTTTATGTTTTTTCAGCTAGCATAAAACACAATAACAAATTAAAATATCTTTTTTTTTAATACAACTGTATCATAACCTAACAAATAAGGAAATGTAATTTCACATCTACTGCTGATGCACATTGTGTCTATATTCTAAGGTGATGTGGTAGTGCACAAATACAGGATTAATAATTGTGAAATGGAGGTTGTATTGTGTCATCCCTTGTTTTCTCTGGAGAAAATAAATATTTGCAAATACATTAATGACTGCAACCTCATTCCTCTTACAGAACTCCAAATGTTTGAACAAAATAAACAAAGAGGAAGCATTTTAATTGACTGGTGAGAAATCTAAACATCGTAAATCCTTGCTTTGATCACCATGAGTTAAAGTGCAAAGCAAGTTACGGCTGTTGCTAAATAAAACAAATAATATTCTTTAGGGGTATTTTGGAACTGTAGCGGTCAGTTAAATACACATGTCAATTACCAGTGATGCAATGGCATATAATAAACTATTAAAATCATTAAATACATGAAAGGAAATAGTGAGTTAGAAAAGAAACAAAGGTTACCAGGTCTGACATGGCTCTGAAAAAGAAGCGCCAGTAGCGTAGGTGATGCCATTGTAAATACAGGAGCACTGCTGCTGAGGAATGCAGCCAGAATGGTTGATGTCATCAAATACAGTCCCTAGATTTTAAAAAAAAAACAAACAAAAAAAGCTTGATGAATGAAAGAGGCATTTCCTAAGCACCATTTTGTTTGTTACAAATCCTAAATATCATCCTAGAGATGTATCTGCAGCTGTTGTGAATGGACATATCAATGCTGAGGACAGTAGGACTATAGGACTATGCCAATTTGCTCAGTGACGGATTCAACCTTTGTATTCTTAAATTCCACCTGCTCTGAAAGGGGGATTTATTGTAGCACAGGTTGTTGGTTGAAAGACTAGTCTTGATCTGTTTGCTGGGGTTTTTTTCTTGCTCTCTGAATACTGCACCTGTATTGCCAATTAATTCAGATAACTTTTCTCAGCTGAGACATGACAAATGCTTTTCACTTGCAGCTGTGAAAAATGCAAATACATGAGATGTAAGACCACATGGAACCCGCCCAAATCCTACAGGTAAGCTATTGTTCTTTAGGATCAGAGATGTGAGTATTTAAGAACTTGCCTGGAGGGCAGAAACAACCATCAATGCAGTGTTCTTCACAAAACTGAGATCGTTCGGGATTCGTGCATGTATCGGCACAGGGGGTGTTGCACTCCTCGTACTGCATGTTGTAAGGACACTTCTTGGCTGAAATTTAAAAGGAAGAATGATTGATTTTTTTTCAGTCAAAGGTATTTCTAGTTCACTGTATATCTAAATATATATATCCATTTAAGTTTTTCAGCTAGCTAAAAAAATGCACCAAACAGCAGATTGACCACCAGCTCTCAAAATTAGCAAGTTTAATCACCTAGGTCCATATTTCACTGTTGAGATGTGCATTCCATGACTGGTGCTGAATGACTCAGTGACTGGATTTCTAGGGACAGCAAGGTAATGACACCAGAAAGTCAGCAAGGTCTGCCTTTCTGCTGAAGGCTCCCTTCCCACCAACACCTGTATTCCTAGTGAGAGCTTTAGCATATTTGCATTTTCAGATACCATCAGAAGGGCAAGTAAGACCTCGTGGGCTTTTGTTTTGGAGCAAATGGTGGTGACAATATCAACACGTATCCTGCCATAATCGTGTATGTGTTTAAATCAGTGCAAACTCCTCACTACCAAGCAAGAGAAGATAAGTAAGTGCTTAACCAGCAAACACCTGTGAAGACTGATCAGTTAATAATGGAAAATGACAAATGCTGTAACCACCATGAGAAAAGGAGAGAAGCAAGAATACAAGCAAGCAAGCTTGCCTCATTCTTTCTTATTCTTTCTCCTTTATTTGCTTCATTTGCTATCCAATTTAATTAAATTACGCTTTGATTCTCATGAGGGTATCCATGTAAATGTTTGATAGCGTTTAATCCAGTTTGCATTAAAATCCTCAGCTCCTTTGCCGAAGTCTTCATGCTGGAACTTGTACATCAGAATCCTCTGAGGAATACAATCTTGAATGGGCTGTAACTTCTCAGGCATTCTCAGCAAAATTTGAGAGCTTGTTGTTTGTTCATTACTGAGCATAAAGTAAGGCCAGTGATACTTACAGCACAGTTTTGAGGTTCTCCAGTTCAGAGGATGCCCACCAGCATGAGCACACTGCCGGGAGTATTCAGCAAAGGTGTCACAGATACATGAGGCGTTTTTAGATTCTTCAGACCGGCACAAGTCATCTTGGCAAGCTTTAATGTACTCTCTAACTTCAACTAGGTCATTACACTCTGCAAATGCAGAGCTGGTCAATGTTTTCTGGCATATGTCATCCTTTGGAGAAAAGAAAGTAAAGAATGTCCAGTAAATAGAAAGGTTTTTGGGTTTAGGAGGGTTTTGTTTTGTTTTTTTGTTGTTGGATTACTTTGTGTAATTATTGTTTAATAGAATCTCATAGCCTTCTTTAAGTCACTGTCACCTGAGGGCTTTTGCTGTTGACTTGCCTGAAGCTGTATAAGGGAACAGATAAATTTGAAAGAAAAATAAAAGGATAGTCAAAAGATCCTTACAATATTGTCAGGGCAATTATATATTGGAATAGAAGTGGAGTCTTCACAGTGTTCTGTTGGCCCATCCATTTTCTGCAAATTCCCAAATTGCAGGGCTGTCATCCTAATATCTGTAGAAAAGAAGTTTAATAATGAAGGTTGGGGGGTTTTGTTCAATGCAACTGCCTGTTATTTTTTGATTCTCTCAAGAATTTGGCTCAAGACTGGCTGAGTCAGTTAGTTCCCTCAAGTCTTTAAATGTGATCATTACTTCCAAGAAAGCACTGTCACTGACTCACTTTATATTAGAAAACAATTCTTGGCTTATTATGTCTAGATGCACTCAGATTTTTACCAGAAAAATAACATGAAAAAAAAAATCTAAACAGAGATTTGAAAAATGGAGACTCCTGTAAGACAAGATTTAGGAAAATGCTTAAGCTGGGGGTTGTTTAAATAAGTTAAAGATAAGATCTTACAAAGATTATGCAATTCAGCAGGGAAATGTGGATGTACCAATTTTAAGACAGAACTGAAACAAGAGATGTGCTGTCTACAAAATTCCATTGCCTTTTGTTTTATTGAATATATTTCTATATTATTTATCTTAGTAGTAAAATTCTGGGTCATTTTTATGGAGTTGGCTGATTAGGTATACCATCATGGTGTACAACGGTGTGAAGAAATATGCAATCAGTTGTTAGCACCAGAACTATATTTACACTTAAAGTATTAAATCACATGATCTGATCTCTCTACCACATGTTTTTAAACAGAGATTGAATCATATCTTCTGAGTAAACAATTTAACAGGATAGCAAAGAGGAATGCTGATGATGTCAGAAAAAAAGAATACCAAAAAACCAGCATGTTGGAGACCCTGTAAACCAATTTATTATTTAAAAGACTTACTGTTTGAAATGAACTCATTGTAAATTGGAAAGCCATTGAAGTCCCCACAAAGTCCACAGGTCTGATTGGCATATTTCTCATGCAGTTCTAGCTAAAATGATGGATAGTTAAGTTGATAGATGTTAGTATAAACATTCTAAAATATATTCAAGACCACAGAAAACACTTATACCTCCTGCCTCTAAGTATTCTTAGTCAGATCTGTGGTATTCTATTTGGCAATTTAATTCAAAGATGGAGGATAGAATAAAGAGTTGGCCTGAATTTGATTTACAATGCAGAGTCTAAGCTATTGATGCTATTGCTATTTCACTGTAGTATCTATACTGCTCTCAACCTCTTTCTGTTAATTCTTCAGGAAGCAAATCAAATCCACAGCAAAAATGAAGTCCTAGGAGAGTGAAATTCTGCTAGAAACATATATATTTGAAGAGGTAATTAGGCCCTACAAAAATAACAATAATGAATGATATAATGAAAGTGATTTTTCATCCTATTTTAAGCAGACATCTGCTATCCACTAGATATAAATCCATATAATTTTCTTCAGGACTACCTGGATGCAAGCCTATCTTGACTAGGAAAGAATTGCTCGACAGTATGAGGTAAGAAGGCAATAGTAACGCCCTAAACAGACAGGAACTGCCCTAATCAAAGATCAGCTCTGGTCCCTGAAGGTGTGGACAGGTCCAGGAACAGTTCTTACCAGGATGCTGTCTTCTTCATTCCATAAAAACACAACACCGATTTTGCTGACAACTTTCAGGTAAATGCTGCTTTTCTCTATTGTAATACCAGATTGACTATATGGCAGTTGAACTCTGGGAAAAGGTAGAAAGAATGCTGGTTAATTTCTGATCCAGGTGTTTGATGAGAAGAAAAGTATCCAAGATCTGTAGGGATTCTCAAATAATGCATTTTGCTGGAAAGAAAAGCAATTAAAAATTAGATGGTTCAATATTATCAAATATAGATCTAAATTTGGATCCAGCTTCCCATGATTCCCACAATCCAAATTGTGTTTTTAAAGTAATATTTAGAGGAAGGACTGATTTTTCTCTGATAGAAATCAATAGCATTTTATTCATTATTTATGTTGGTAAAATACACCAAAGTACTTGTCAGGTTTGAAAAAGCGTCTGTGGTTACCAAACGAGTGTTATGAATAAACTTACCTATTGCTGTTGATCATGACAGCACCCTTTGTTAGTTCAGCAACTACACCTTCAAGCTTCAGGGTGATGCGGCTGATTGTTGGAGCACTTGCCACCACTTTACGCCTAATCTGGATGTTGAAATCCTCATAGGGAGCGTTGCAATGGGAGGCAAAAACATAATTACAGAGCCCAGGGAAGGTGAATATGTCTCCATCAAAGGTCTTGAAGTGGAAGTTGCCCCAGGTGCTGCATACACGGCCATTGTGAGCAGGGTTGGGAGCTGTGAATTAAAACTAGATGTTAAAGAATGACTTAAAATTCCCAGCATTAACATCGTGAAAATTAACTTGTCCAAGGGTTCATTTTTATAGTGAACAGTTTTCACCTGACTACCTCCATTTGTTATTTTCTGTCTATCCATTAGAATACTGTGTATTCCTTCATTACTCATATTGTTACTCATATACCCTATAAATTCTTATAATACAGTTATGTTCAGCTAGAGCTTAATTAGATACCTGCATTTCAACTAAGACAACAGTTTAATATTATGTTTCTTATTCACCCTGTTTCTCCTCTTAATTATTGATGACTTCCTTTAGCAATGTCTTTCCCCATTTGTATTAGATTCCTCTGTCTATATTTCCTAAGACTGAACACTTACTGAATACATTTTTATTTCCTTTACTTACGTGTTATTACTAGATTTGTCAACATTGATGGGATGATGTTCAACTTAGCTGAAATTTTGAGGGAAGCTAGGAAAAAAGTAAGAAAGAAAACGAAAACTAGTATAACAATACCAAACTTTGCACATAGGATAGACCTAGAAAGGACTAGACAGTTAATATGCCAGATCCAATGAAATAATGTTAAGCTTGTTTTATTTTACACAGGCTACGGGTCAGGTTAAAAGTGCATGCTGAAGTTCACACTTGGAATAGTTAAATCATAAGAAATTGTTTTCAACTCTGATGGTCTGTTTTTTTTATGTTTTGATTTTGACTATTGTATGAAACTCTGTGTTGCATTAGGAAGGCAGAAATTCACAGCTCTGCATATTGCAGTGCTTCAGACACACTGAACAATACAAAATAAACCTCTTACTGGTACAAAACAGTTGCCTTCTTATTACACCTCCTCTTTCCAAGGAGGGAGTAAAACCCTTAATTATCACCTTTGCTCTCTGTTGTATATTTTTCTGTTAGGGGTCTGAAAATCCTTAGAAATGACCAGAAATTTGTTGTACAGGATGGTTACAAATCATTACATAGTAAAAATCAATGATGACAGATTGCCATTTTGATTTCTGAACATCAGCCACTGGCTTTACAGCAGGGCAAAGTACTTTCATTTCCTTGTTTATAAGGATAAAACATTCTGCACATATATTCCACTCTGATTTTAATGTATACATGTTCATGCATATATGCATACAGCCTCTAAAAAACACATCTGTTTTCTTAGTTAACTATGATTATACAAATATAACCATACTCCATCTGTGTGTAGTAGTTGGTCTCTAATAAAACTATTATTTTTCTTAGAGAAAGAGAGGCTCGCTAATAGACATTTCTCTTATTTGACAGTACCATCAATATGCTAAGGAGTTTTTTTAGGTATTTTTATTATTTAGTATAAATGTAGTAAATAAATACAAATATACAGTAGAAATAAACATACCATTTTGTTTTTGTAGAAGACCCCCAGAGAATTTGCTTCCTATTTGGATTCCAATCTGACCTCCTGTGAAAAAAAAATGTCAAAAACATATTAGGAGTAATGTCCTGTATCTGAACTTCTGAAGCAAAGCATTTAGATAGTATCAAAGGACCCAGATGCATCTCTGTAAAACTAAGGGGAGAGTCCTTGATCACATCAGAAAAAATGAAACATGCTCCCCAAAACAGCTAAAATGTAATTATAGAAAGATACTTTTTATTACAAATGCACAAATTTTGAAATCTAAATAACATATCAGGTATCTCCGCTTTCTTTGGTTCTCTCAAAATTCACTACAAGAGCTTCTAATGATTAAATAGCAACCCTTATTTCACTACTGCACTGAATCTCACTATTATGTGAAACAATACAGGAAGAATTGACAATATGTAGGCAAGTAATTTATTAAAATTGTTGTGTAGCAGCTAGGTTAGAATAAGAAAAGGCATCGAACTGCTTAAAAGAATCAATAGCTTGATCCAATAATGGCTGCAGATACTTATATGACAATTTCTTTAGTGTCTAAACATAGAGCACTTTCTCTGGGGGCAAATCTGAAGCCTCAGCCAGGGATCTAGATTTGCTTTACATCTAGATACATAGAAGGTACCTCTGAGGCACAACAAAAGGGCTATAGCTTGAGCACTAACCCAGGCAAAGTAGCCAGAACAGCCAGGTTCCCTTTCCTATCCCTCTACTTGCTCTGAGATGGTTCAAATTCTCATCTTCTCGGCAGAAAACCTTAAGCATCATAGTGTAAGTCTATTTGACCAAAGGTTTTTGCTACCACACCTGAGGCAAAGGCCTTTGAGAGATAACAAACTATGACCTGAAGGCTTTGATGCCTAGAAAAAGACTGATCCTGAACTCCTAGGTTGGTGCTCTAAGCTCTTGTATTTTATAAGTAAATATGGCAGGCATCTCCTGTAAATTTGAAGGGTGACAACTTTATTTTGTAAAGGACTGAAAACAGACAGCATGCAATAGTTATGCTTGGAACATACTGACCAACAGGTACCTATAACTGCCAAGTCTAAATCCTCACAGGATTTAAGTGATGAAATGACTAATAGCTGAATCTTTATCTGGATTATGTGAATGAGCACTCTAGGTGTTTAGAGAATTTCTCAGTCAAAGCTGAACTGCCTGTGTAATTTAGCTCTAAATTAAGCCTCCTTTGTCCTTATACAATGCGTGAGAAGAGCTCACTGACTCAGAACTGGATCCATAAGACCCATCTCATTGAAAGGGGAGCTACACTGGTGAAAGAGGGGGAAGTGCTGAAATCAGGAGTGTGCTATAAACCTGATGCTTACATTTCTTGCTGAGCATTTCCTCCACTGAAGAAGCTCAGCCTATGTACCTCCATGAAAGCTGAAAGACTATCTTTGCCTTTAAAATACTGGATCAGGAGCACCTTTTTTAAAAAAAATTATTTTTCTAATATAACTTCTGGCTGTGTCAACAAGGTAAGCAGATTTAATGCTTCATTCTGGAGCTGAAGAATGCCTGTGTGAAGGAATTTAAGCCCCCACTCCCAAAGAAGATCCCAAGAAACAACGTTTTGGAGGAGAGGGTTCTGGGCAGCTCCACCATAACTTGAAGTTGCTGCAGCGTCTGGAGTGTCTTCCAGCTCTAGGCTTTGAATTCTCTCATTTAACTTTATGTGTGACCACTAGTGATGTACAAAGAGGTATTGTAAGAGAGAATTTAACCATTTCCCACTTCTTGCTTGTCTTGGAGTAACATAGATAATAACATTAAGTAAATGCAGTCATATCGTTATAATTGATACTTTTCAGGTGAAAAAATTTGATACCGATCAGGTAGAAGAAATACCTTTTTAAGTCTCAGTGATAGGACAAAGTTCACTCTCATGCAACACATATAGGAATCTCAGCAGGATTAGAATCATAGAAGGTTTGTTTATTCTAGCGTGGGAACATTTGTAACAGAACAAAATAGTATATACATGTATTTTGGTCTGTTAATTTTTCTCAAGGAAACAGCAGGGGCTTTTGTTTACTTAGCAAATACATAATTCCCAAGGAAATTCTAGCTGCATTGATTTGTTCAGCAGTTACACAATGCCACGTTGGTGTCTCTCAGTTGTAAGAATAGTTAAGATAATTTACTATTTGAGAATTTGGAAATGAACATAATTATTAAGAATATTTGGATGCTTCTTGCTAAGTCTGTATCCAGATGCCAATCCACATATATAATTATTGTTATGATTAATCTATAAAAGCTAATATTTGACACAAAATATAATAGCAGGCACAGAAAGTTTGAGGAGATGGTGTGGGATAGGACCAGTATTCTTTGGGCAGGACATTGGACAATATTTTCCACAGGGTGTGATTCAAATAAAGACATGTTTGCTGGACACTGTCTAACCACCAGTCATTTTTCAAAGCAGTTTAGCAGATTAGCACTGCACAGGAGAAATAATTTTCTTTTTCAATAAATGTTTTTGACTGATGTTGCATAATTCTAAGCATAAATTTATACTCTGCATGACTGTTATATTTTCAAGTACAATATAGATCAACTTCCCAGTATTTTAGCATTTACTGTACAAACTATAAAGCAGCCTAAAATAATATTTGCACTTGTCAATATTTTGCAAATTATATGCAAGATATATTTACATAGGCAATCTGCAGACTTAAAAATGTTAGCTGACAGGGCAGAAATTACTGTACGTGAATGGGATGGATGTATTAAGCTCGTACTCATGCAAGTAGTTTCAGTTTGAGTGGTTCCATTGACTTAGCAGGATTACTCATGTTAATAAAAACTGCCAAGACCAGCCTTGATGGAAATAATATTGACAGGAGAAAAAGACCCACACAAAATGATGGATTGTGTCAGATTAATCTCCCTGTCCTGCTCCTACTCAATATCTGCAGTTTATATATAAATATTTTCCATAGGCTATTATAAATGCACAATTAATTACTAAAAATTCTTGCCATATGAATATTCCCTCCTAGTCTCTTTTGCAAAAGAAGTTGCAAAAAACCTTGAGGAATCTGATAATAGCCCCTAGAAGGTGACAAAATACTGGAAAAGATTGACCAGTGATCTGATCTAGCTGGAAGGAAAATGTAGTGTTTTAATTTTCATAAAAAAGATAACATTCGTAATGAATCCTAATACAAAATGCAACTGAAATAAAATGCTTTTGTAAGGCATAAGCAATACTGCAAACCTGACATTTTGAGATATGAATAATGGATCTTTTGGATTTTATCTTCAAGCCTACCTTCCAAATGTAGTTACATACAGAAGTTTGAGGCAATATTAAATCAGTTAATAGACAGATATTAAATATTCGGTGAAAACATATAAAAAAATCTTGTTTAAATGCAGCCATCTGTTAAATGAATCAATGGGTATAGTTATTTAAAATATATTCTTAGATCGAAACAGATTGCTTTTTCTTTTCCCAATAAAAAAGACAACTTCTTACCTATCTGATGGATAAAGCAAATTGCTAACAGGAAAGCCCATTCTGGTAACCATATCCCCCTGCCAAACCCCATCTTGAGTGGAGTTTGGCACCAGGATGTTGGGTCTAAAGTTGATCAGGACCAGTAGTTCACCTGTGCTTTGTCACTCTTATATAGTAGGTAACTTTGGCTTCAGTCCCAGATGGATTCAGAAAGTGTAGAAAGGTGGGGTTTGGGGGATTTTAGCAAATGAACAGGTAAACAGAGGATGCTCTTCCTTCCTCAGAAACTGACCAATGGTATTTGCGTTTTGGGAGGAGTAAATACATTTACGTACATATACTTTGTTAAAGTTCCTTCTAATAAAGAAACATAACATGATTGCAAATGAAACACAACTCCTCCTCCACAAATAACAGGTCCTGGAACAATTTAATTTGATGTTGTTTTACAGTTACGCAGATGGCATGAAAGTAACTGTTCAAAGTTTTTCAGTACTGGAACTGATGCTAGGCAGATCATTGGCAAAAAACCCCACTGATTTCTGAAGTCTGGGGAGGTGTGGAGTATTTCATATGTGGGGACTCAATATTAAGAAGTTACTCTCTGTTTATTGGGGCAGCTAATCTTGTAAAAAGAACAGAATGATAACCTTGTAGGGCCCTACACTGACATATGGCCTCTCTGAATGTATGCCATGGAAACCCCTCTGTGGCACTGACAGGCATTTCACGTCCCTCTGAGTAAGACTGAGCCACCTTCACCTGCACTGTATCCTGCATTTGTTAGAGATGGGCTTAAACCTTGGAATCTGCTTCTCAATTCTTTGTGTAATCTGATTTTGCCTTCTCATAGAAAATATCAGGAGTGATTTCAGACAGACAGACATCCTTATACCAGCTTTATAGGACTAAAAAAGGATTGATTATGGCCTGTGGCTATGACCACACTGTTTCAGTACCATTCTTGTTTAATTCCATTCACATCCATAGAGTTATGAGACCTACAAATAGAGAAAGAGGCAATGAATCAAGCCTACAAGGCTTGCCAGTAAACGTTTAACAGACTTTTTTAACTGAACATTGGTCTTTTGCAATTTTACTGGATTATCATTTCAAAGGCAGGAAGGAATGCATGCTACGATAAACATGGGCAGTATTACTGCTTCATGTCACTTTATCCATTTTAGCTTGGTGTTTCAGATAGGCAGGATTTGTTGCTCTGGGCAGATTTCTGTCTCTTTTCAAGTTCAATAGACCTTACTTTAATATAGTAAAATATGGACAAAAATATTCGAAGTTAGTGAAACCATTCTTTTAGAACTGCTAGGTTTGGCAAAAAACTATGCACAGTTCAGCATGTGATATACACGTAACATTTTCTCTCGGTTCCTCTTCAGCTTAAGCCTCCCGCCAGCTTACAAGAATGAGGGTAGCTGATGGATTAAAAAATCTCATCATAAGAAATTAAAGGAAGGCTGCTGCACAGTGGGGGGTTTAGCAAGAGGGACCTGGGAGGTATAATTGGTATGGGGGAGCCACATAAGTAAGGAGACAAAAAAAAAAAGTGTAGTGGGATGTGTAGAGAGGATGTGTAGAAAGGACTTTCTTGGGGTAAAATAGGACAGTTTTTCCTTCTACATGTCTGGTAAGATTCAGTTCTGCATTCTCTGCTGATGTTTATCATTTCTGCTGAAGTAGGGAAAGGAGACAGTCAGGAAGGTGTTCTAATTGTAAAATGTGGTCACAGCCAGATGCCTAACTCCTTTGGATTCTTATCAAAATCATCTCCTGCAATTATACATTTTGAAATATTTCTGTGAAGGAATATGAAAGTATAGTACAATATTCCATTCAGGTGTTACTGAACAGAATAGTATCATTTTCTTTCAATTTATTTCAGTCCAGCCCCTATTTCTACTTTTGTTTAGCTCTAAATACATCAGATCCTCACTCATTTAGTATTATAAGATAAAGAAAAATTAGTTTCTTTATGCAGTTTTATTGGGTTTGATTTCTGGACTTTCTGAAATCAATGGTAGCTTGCTGTGGCAATGTTGGGGTACTTAAGTCAACATTTTGGCCTTCTGTAGAAAGAAACATGTTCTCTGTCAAAATATCCAGGATGTTTAATGAAGTTACATCTTCATAATCACTAATAAGCTGTTTACACACCCTAGATCTATATCTTTATGCTTCAGCAAACCAGGAGAAAAGAAAATACTGCATTTCCTGCCCATAGAACATTGTTTTATTCTGTGCCAACAGTCATAATGAATATAAATTCATCTGTACATAGAGAAGGCAAATGATTTTTTGTTTACGTGACCAGTTAGCTGTATTAAATAAATATACTCTAGTCTTACTTAAACAATTAAATAAACCACTCAACAAACTAGGTTTTCAGAAACTAATGTGCCTATACCTTTAGCAATAGGCTACTTGTGTTGGTTAGAAGTAGCAGAGCTTGCTTCACTTCTCAGTTACACCCACCTCTGCATGAAAGGCATAAGAGAAAGTCAGGATCTTCTTGTGTTGCTCTGAAACACGTGGAGAGAGTTCCTTGTTTTTCATTGGGTGTATTAGAGCAAGGGAATACTGATAAAGTGAGGAGCTTTCTGAGGAGGTCATTAGTGCTTTTTCTATTCCTCTAGTAAAGGTGAGAAAGGTACGTATGCTTAGGGTGGCCAGGTGTATCACTGGGGTCAGGGTTGCTTTTTTCTTGGTGTTGTCTCTTCTACTGGAGTTGTTGTCAAGCAGAGTGTTAGTATTGAACACTTCTTTTTTCTTCTAAGATAGTTTCTCATTTTCACTCATTATTACTCTTTGTGACTAAAGCAATGCATGGCAGACTCGAATATGCTACTTCACTCAGCATATACCAGTGCACAGTGGTTGTTGCGAAGGCTGTCCCAGTTGTATTCAAAGATGTTCTTCAAAAGATGTTGTCTACTTACTTCTCTCAAACCTTTGTGTGTTCTGGAGTTGTTAGGATTGCTACTGTTTAGACTAAAATTTTAGATCTTCAGAGAATAGTGACAGTCAAATGATGTTTTAGTATTCAGCTTATCCAACCATACAGCCTCTCGTTCTTCCTCCCTCTCCACCACAAGGAGAGGGTGAAATTGTTGATAACGTAACAGGTGCAGAAGAAATTTAGGTCAATAAATTTAGGTGGCATACAAAATTTCGAAATTTTACCGTTTGCTGGGGGAATCATAACTGTAAATTAAAGTATCATAAAAAGTAGAGAGGTTTAAGTAAACATGTTCATTGGTCACATGGATGGTTGTTCCATGGGGTTCTTGTAGATTAAAAGAAATTCAAGTACTTTTGAGTTTCCCAGATAATACAGTGAAAAGAGCTTACTTACATAGGTAGGGAGGAGCAAGCTCTCCTCTTCAGTTGTATGAGAGGAAAAGAAATCCCAGAAACAAGTTTTGAAGTATTTTAATAACAGAAACTTAAGTGTCTTTTTTTTTTATTGCTAATGTACACCAGGAATACACTAAGAGACCACAGTTTTTGGTATTGCCTGGCACTAAAACAAAGCACTTTTGTTTCCAAAAGGGAATGTCCAGGGAGGTATTGAAAGCATTATTGATTCCTTCCTGCATCTTTGGCTGTTTTTCTCAGTTTCAATATGTGTGAAACACGGAAGCTTATCTTAACATCTCAGCAGCAACTAACATAGAAATTGATTCAGGAGAGATCTGTAGAGTGAACAGACACCATTTATTGAAAAGTTATTGGAAGTTAATTGCAACAGCCAAGGATATGGCTGATAAATATTCTTATTTTGATCTTGTATAAAAAATCCATACCAATGGATTGAACACTAAAAGTACCTCTCATAACAGTAAATCAAATATTTATGAGTATGGATATAATATTTCAAATTTTACCTTTTCCTCTTAGTTTCCTGAGTAGAAGAAGGGACAAAAGTTGAGACATTGATAATACTAGTTTAATGTAAAATTTCAAATGTCACATAAAATATGAATAACGTATATACTATAAATACTATAATTACAACCTGAAAGCAGATCATATAATAAGAGGGTGGCAAAGATAAGCATTTGGAATTTAAGTAATGGCTCTTGATGAAAGCCAAATTCATCGGCCTTCTGTGTTCAAATTACAAATCCACTAGTGTTAAGAACTTCTACCTCCTCACAAGTGTGATAAACCAGACATAGTTGGGACCCAGGTTTTGTGCCAGGGTTGGGTTTGTGCCTGTACACTGTGCCTCAGTCCTTGCTTGCCATGTCAACTGGCAAAATAAAACAGTTGAATTGGTCAGAGAAGAGACTATTGTGGTGTGGAAAGTAACGTAACATAATGACAGCGTTCAATTAACTTAAACTAAATTGATATTAACTTAAGCAGAGGATCCGGCACACCCTTTCCACCCAGCTCTGTTAAGGTTTAGTTGCTCTCCTTGGCTTGTCCTGGTCAAGCTTTTCTCACCTTTCTCTGATAGCCTCAATCATTCTTTCCTTCCATCAGTCTACAGGTGACTCACCAGGTTTTTGCTTTCCAGCCCTACCCAGGGATTCAGGCTCATTCTCCACCCTTTCTTTCAATGGACTGTTAATGACCCCATGATAAATATGTGCACTGCCACTGTAGAAAAAAATGATGGATGGATGCTTTCTGGCCATAGAGTCCTTTCCCTGGATCTTAGAATAGATTTTGCAGTCTGTTTTCTGCTTAGTGTAACATGTCACATCACTTGGGAAATCACAAAGCTGCACGGAGCCTCATGGGGAAAATCATGTGGAGAGTGTTAAACTCGAACAGTGAATGGCCCGAGTTCTGTGTTATATACGGTTGTTACAGCTTTTTACTTTGTTACAGTAACTTTAGAACTGGTTATGCAAGGTACTATGGAATGTGGAAGAAAACTGTCTATGGAGATTAGATTGACTAAATATAAGAAACGGTGAGAGCTAAGAGTAGTGAAGGTTAGGAGAAATAAAGTACGTTCCCTCATTTGTCAGTAAGTGTGCAGGTGAGCTGTCTTCAATTTTCTTGTTTCTGTTTGAGAGGATTTGGAAGAGGAGCCTGTAACTGGCATCTTGAACTGTTGACAGGCAAGGAGGAGCAGAGCTCTTGTTCTGTTCACCTTAACTAAGGGGAATGAAATGTAAGAAAAATGAAACTCATGTTAAATACCTTGGCAACAATGATTTTTGCACATTTCAAATTGAATTAATGAAATGTGATCATTCATGGCTTTCAAATGTAACAACTCTTAAGTACAAAGCTTGCTTGACTTCTTAATGATCAGTATATTGCTCAGGTGGGCTTAACACCTCCTTTGTGATTCTTGCTCCTGGACTTTTATTTTGTGAGTACTCAGCTATACTGGCTGAATAATAGTTTTATCTAATTGTCATGCTTTAAAAATATCAGGAAAAACTTGTAATAACTTCCATAGAATCATAGATTTGGGTTGGAAGGGACTTCAAAGATCATCTAGTTTCATCCTCCCTGCCATGGACAGGGACACCTTCCATTGGACCAAGTTGCTCAAAGCCCCATCCAGTCTTGCCCTGAATACAGGGATGGGGCATCCACGAATTCTCTGAGCAACCTGTTCCAGAGCCTCACCACCCTCCCAGTAAAGAATTTCTTCCTTTTCCTAATGTAACCCCACCCTCTTTCAGTCTGGAGCCATTCCCCTGCTACATGGCCTTGTCAAAAGTTCCTGTCTAGCTTTTTTATAGATCTCTTCTAGGGACTGGAAGGCTGATTTAAGGTCTCTGTGAAGCCTGCTCTTCTCCAATCTGAACAACCCCAGCTCTGTCAACCTTTCCTCATAGAAGAGGTGCTCCAGCCCTCTGGTCATCTCTGAGGTACTCCTGTAGACCTGATCCAAGAGGCTCATGTTCTTCTTATTTTGAGAGCCCCAGAGCTGGATGCAGTAGTTCAGATAGGATCTCATAAGAGTGGAGTAGAGAGGTAGAATCACCTGCCTCAGCCTGCTGGTCACTCTGCTTTTGATGCAGCCCAGGATGCTGTTAGCTTTCCGGGCTGCAAGGGCACACTGTTGAATCATGTCCAGCTTCTCATCCACCAGCACCTCCAAGTCCTTCTCCTCAGAGCTACTCTTGATCCATTCTCTGCCCAGCTGTATTTCTGCTTGGACTTGCCCTGAAGCAAGTGTAGGACCTTACACTTAGCCTTGTTGTACTTCATGAAGTTCTTAGGAGCCCAGCTCTCAAGACTCTCAAGGTCCCTCTGGATGGCCAATCCCACACCTTCAGCTGTGCACTGCACAGCTTGGTGTTCTTGGCAAAGATATTCAATTCCACTGTCCATATCACCAGCAAAGACCTTAAACAGTGTCAATCTCCATACTGAACTCTGAGGAATGCCACTAGTTACTGGTCTCCACTTGGATATGAAGTTGTTGACCATACCACTTCGAGTGCAACCATCCAGTTGCTTATGCACTGAGTGATCCACTCATCAAATCCATGTCTCTCAAATTTAGCGACAAGGATGTAATGTGGGATGGTGTCAAATGCTTTGCACAAGTCCAGGCAGATGACGTCAGTTATTCTTCCCTCATCAACATACATCATAACACCAACATAGAAAGCCATTAGATTTATGAGGCATGACACCATGCTGGGTGTCTGCAATAACCTCATTATTTTCCGTATACCTCAACATAATTTTCAGGAGGATCTACTTCACGATCTTTCCAGACACTGAGGTGAGACTGACCAGACTGTAGTTCCCTGTAGTGTGGCTGGAACATTTGCCATTGAAGACTGTGGCAAGAAAGTCATTGAATATCTCAGACTTCTTCATATCCCAAGTAAGCAGGTCTTCTGTTCTCTTCCAGAGAGGGCCCACAATTTCATTAGTCTTCCTTTTATCACCAGTGTACCTTTAGAAGATTTTCATGTTGCTGTTGAAATCCTTGGCTAGGTTTAATTCTGTCAGGGCTTTAGCTTTCCTTACCTGATCCCTGATTGTTCTGACAAGCTCTGTATTCCTCCCAGGCTACCTGTCCACACTTCAACCCTCTGTAGATTTCCTTTTTGTGTTTGAGTTCATTCAAGAGCTCCTTCTTTATCTATGCAAACCTCTCGATGTTTTTGCCTGACTTGCTCTTTGTTGGGATACATCGTCCCTGAGCTTGGATGAGGAAATCCTTGAATATCAACCAGCTTTCCCAGGCCCTCTGGGGCTTTATCCCATGGCGCACTCCCAAACAGGTTTCTGAAGCAGCCAAAATCTGCTCTCTTGAAGTCCAAGCTTGCTGTACACCCACCTCACTGCTCTAAGGATCCACCATTTCATGGTCACTGCAGCAGGCTGCTAGAAAAGCTGCCATGCCTTGTCTTACCTCAGTATATCTGGGTACCAGTTTTTAAGCTGGGAAAACATATATGTGTATGTGCTGAACCATTTTTACCTTGTTTAATGTCCTTAGGTTCATTGCTGTATTGGTTTTTTTGTGGCAAGGTTTTCATAGCAGGGGAATTACAGGGGTGACTTCTGTGAGAAGCTGCCAGAAGCTTCGCCCATGTCTGATAGAGCCAGAGCCAGAGCTGGCTCCAAGACAGACCCACCGCTGGCCAAGACTGAGCCCATCATGGTGGTAGTGCCACTGGACTAAGATATTTAAGAAGGGGAGAGAAATTACTGCACAGAAGCAATTGCAGCCAGAGGAGTGAGTAAGTGAAACAATTCTGCAGGCACCAAGACTAGTGAAGAAGAGGTAGGAGGTGCTCCAGGTGCTGGATCTAAGGCTCCCCTGCAGCCTGTGGCGCAGACCATGGTGAGGCAGCTGTCCCCCTGCACCCCATGGAGGACCCCATGCTGGAATAGGTTTGAAGAAGGTTGTGACCTCAGGGGAAGCTTGTGCTGGAGCAAGCTCCTGGCAGGACCTGTGGAACCATGTGGAGAGGAGCCCATCCTGGGGGAGAAATGGGCAAGTGGCATTCAGACATGACCAATCCAGCACAATCATGCACTTAATTCAGCTGGAAGCATAACTTTTCCATTGTATGGGCTGTTTGAAAACGCAGTTGGTACATTTTCCACCTTCAGTGCTTGCTTGGTTGTCACAGTGTTAGGATGATGTTTACAGCTCTCATTTGTTTTACCTGGCTGAATTTAAGTTTTGTTTTCTTCTACTGCATAGTTCTGAGTATACCTTTCTGGGCTAATATCACTACTGATGCTTTGTTATCTGTTTGGCACTTTATTATCTGTTGGACACTACAGTGCATTTGCCTTGTCTGTGTACCTTTTTTAATTTCATAAATTGCTATTCTGTGGGATATTAATAACATACATGAGCCAAACCTGACCTTTTGAATCCTTGATGGGAGACTTAGATGTAGTTAATTTTTTCTTTTGATTTCTGCTTCACAAGCCTGGCATAGTTATTTCTTCTGTTCCAGTAATTGCAGGTAGCCCCTCTTTCTAATGAATTTTTATTTCCAAATCCCCCTTGAGTTTTTATTTGCATTACTTTGGCTACTTCAGAGTCTGCTGTTGAGCACATTTTGGTGTAGTTTTCCTTGTGAGGCTTTCTCAATGATATTTAAATTTCTGCATATGTTCCTTCAAAAACTGTTCAGATTTGAGTGTGCTCATTAGTGCTGCACGTTTTCAAAGCTTGACAAGATTTATGACAATTTTAGTAGGGAACTTCTAGTTCAGTCTGAATACCGTATGAAGCGTCCAGGCTCTAATTTTAATTCCTTTCTTTTGTGCTGAGTGTATTAAGAGGCTCAGCTAAACTTCTGCCTAAGGAGTCAAGCTTACAGTTCCATATCTCCTTGTCTCCTCGTTCCTCAGATTAATGAAAGTAACCTGGCATCCACCCTGAGCAGACAAACAACAATTGGACAATTCAGTTTCCAGTTCATGGCTCTTCTGCTTCCCTTTCCTCACTCTACCATCATACAGCATATGAGACACATTTACAAGTTGAGAAGTCTTAGCACAAATTAATATCTGGAATAGCCCCATTTGCAAATAAAAGCTCAACACAGACAATTTTATTGGGGGCTACCAAGTGTGAAGCAGGGTCCAACTGTTTGGCATAGCTAATGCTAATTGTCAGTGCAAATGACCACAGTGCTTCTTCACGCTGCTCTCTTCTGTGACATTCTGTTCCACTCCATCAGTTGAAGTTTCCAGGAATTTAAAATCCACCTAAAGCAGAGTTGTTGCTGTCTCCTTTCCCCCTGCAATGGCCACACATGTCCATTCCTTCCCTTGCTCCAGCCTTGGAACTCTTACAACTCCACAGTGAACCAGGTCAGTAAGTGTCCAGGCTCCAAAATTTCATCACCTTTTTGTGCAAGATAATCCATTATGAGTTTAATTATTTTCTATAATTTTGATAAATACAGGAATCAGTATTTTTTTTTTTTTTGTGATTCATGATTTGCTGTTTCTCCAAATTCTTGGGTACATGAACTGAAAACAAACTTTTTAGGGACAACATATTTGTGGCTTGAAGTTTTTTGGAGGGAGTTTGTAGGTTTTTGTACAAGCCTTCCTTGTCTTCTCACAACACATCTAAATGCTACAAGACCACCTGTAGATCTTTTCCCCTTCCTACTAATTCTGTTTCCATCTTTCTTTTTCTTACTGCTTCCTATTTCAGTTTCAGAGCTCTTCTTTAATAGTTAAAAATCACCGTAAGATTGTTAAATGTGCTTCTGTCTCTTCAGGGGCAGGAAATCAGTGTTCTAGTTTAATTCCTTTTCTTATATGTAGTCATCTTTCATCACATGCTTCCCAAAAGTGGGATTTTCTGAATCCCTAGGCATTGTCCTGTACATAAGACATGCACAAGACATATTCATGAGGGAGAGGAGCTGAGAGCTCTGCAACTGTGACTACACTGCTCTGTTACAATGCTCTCCTTATCTGTCAAAACACTAGTAACTACTAGATGTTGAAAATACAGTCCAGCCTGGTGGTGAGCACATCACCTGCTCTCTGAGTATGTTCTGCAGAATAAGAGAGGCAAAGAATGGATGTGAATTTGGTGTTATTTCTCTTGCCCCAGTCTAATGAGACAAAGAAGGTAGGCAGGAATAGGGGTAATCAAGCTTCTGCTTCCCACAGCTCACAACATCACCCTTTATTTTAAGATTAAGCAAAAATTACTGTTCAGCGAAGTGCTGCTTGCCACTGCTGGGGTAGATAAAGCAGTCAAACTGAGATTCAAACCACTTGCAACTCATTTAAAGTACTTAGGAAACAAAAGTTGGTTATTTCTGACTATGTCCGAGTATAAACACAGATAGGACACAATTCACAGTAAGAATCTTGGTGTTTCTTTGACTACATTGCTTGACTAATTTGAGTTGCTGCAGAAGGTTTAAGAGTATGTATTCATTGCTGTGAGTTTTAAATACTGTCCTTCACAAACAGAAAGAACATGCAAAGCAACGTGTGCATGGTTTAAATTAATTGTCATTCTTCACATGGTATTTAAGGGCCAGTCAAAGCAGAATGCTGATGGATCTCAGGCAGTCAGGCTTTGCTGTGGGAGAGGCTGCAAGTCACCCATTTTATTTAATGTTTGCTGATCATAACCTTTGGTGTATGCCAACATATGCACGCTGCTCTGCTGGTTTGCCATAATGAATATATTGGAACTGTCAAAGGAGATGATTCTGATAGCTGAAGAGGGTTATTTTCTTCATGTCTAATTTCAAATTCCCAAAGAGAATTTGAAATGAACCAGGCTTCTTTTCTCCTCATTTTTGTGGCATACATCTGTGATGAAGGGAGTTTCTACAATGTTAACAATTTTATTTCATCCAAACTCAACTGTATTTTAGGATCACATTCAATAATGGTTCTGGCTGATCTGTAGAAATATTGGAAACAACAATAAAAAGTATATTTGCAGCTTTCTGAACATAATGAACAGTATTCTGATCTCATTTAGATGCTTGCATATCATAGCCATACTCAGGTACCCTGCTTACAGATAAGAAGCTTGGGAATCAGATTACATGCAGATAGTACAGTATTAAAGTGAAAGCAGGAAGTTATACAATGCTGAAGAAGTGGTCTGAGAGCCTGAAGGTCGTCATCTAAATACCTTTCCATCACTGGCTCTTTATGAAATTCAGGTCAGTGCACACAGAATCTCCTCAAATTTTTGGATTAAGGTATGAACTGTTTGGATCTTATGCAAGATAGAGTAGACTTTAATATGAAAACCAATCCCTGGGAATAAAAACCTTGCTGCCATATCATTGCTGAGCTTGCTGGTTCTCTGACAGTAAATAGCAGACAATGGTGTGAAGGTCTACACGAGCTCCTATGAATTTCCTTCACCACTTTACTTTTTCCTTTGCTGATGTATTTTCATGCACCATACTCTACAGCAACCCTTACTCCAGTGCCTAAATCTTCAAACTCTGTTACCCAGAGACAACAAAGAGCCTTCTCTGCAACTCCAAGCTGTTTTTACTTACCTAAATGTCCTACCAAATGGCCTGCCAACTTCCATTTAAACCCAACCTGATCTGCCAGCAACAGCACTGCTTGTACTCTCGTATTCACACCCTCTATTGCTTTGTAAACCCTGCCACACAAGAGTATCTCATGCTTTCTGATCCCTCACTGAAGTAAGATCTTTGGGCAGATGCTTGCTGTGTACTCCTGAAGCAGTCTCTCTTCTCAGTTATTGTTTCTGAATACAGAGGCATGTTTTGCTCTTCTGAAAAGAGGGAGGAAAGAGGGGTATAACATGAGTATAAAAGAAGTAAATGTCAGGAAAAATAAGATCAGGAATTGGAGAAGCAGAAGTACAATTGTGTTCCATAAAGACGTGTCTTTCAGCCCTGATAACAATCCTCTGTTGCAGTTTACTGTAGCTCAAGTAGCTACTCAAACCTATTATTTTGTTAGCATCTGAATCATGAGTAAATATCAAAGCAATTTATTAAATTGCATTGCATATAGAAGTGCTTGAAATCTCCCATCATAATGAAAAAAAGGAAGATAAAAGTATTTTCATTACATTTTTCTTAGGGTGTTCCATATCCATACTACATACTACACATAACAAAAATGAGATAGTGTAGGTCATTGTCTATGTAGACTATAATATATAAATTCATATACTCAGTGCTTAGGACTAAGATGAAGTGTTTTAAGAAACTTGTTAAGCTCTCCAAACCTCCTTGTTGGTGGGGTATTTAAAGCAGTGGATCTATTTCAACCACTGTCAACTCATTCCAAGTGCACAGGAAAAAAACACAGGGCATTTCTGTTTATGTCTGAGTATGGACATGGACAGGACACAATTTACAGTAAGAATCTTGATGTATGATGCAAGAAGTGTTTCTAGAAAAATATTGAAATAAATTTGCTGTAATTCAGAATCAAAGTAGCCGTGTGATCATTAACAGGAATCTGGAAGGGCCATGTCTCTTACAGAAGTGGCTACGGCAGTCTGCTGAGAGTCAGGAGTCCTCGGGTTTACTATGAACTTTATGATGTCCTTGCAGGATGCCAATGTGAAAAATTTCCTTGTGTGTCTGATTTCTCTATCTATCCGTGACTAAATAACTCCTTGGCAAGAAGGAACTAATAAATTCTAGATCTACATCCTACTCTGATAGGAAATCCATACTGGTTATTCCTAGAGTAAAAAGCCCTACTTATTGAAAGTTTCTAATTTTAAATGAATATTTTAATGTGCTGAGGACAGCAATGGGCTCTTCTGCCTGCAATGACTTTGTTATGCCTTGTCACTAGGAGCAAATTAAAGTACGTTTCAGGTTATTCTAATCTGAGCAAAGGAAATGGTCTTCTCTAGTTTCACTCGTAGAAGAAGCATTTCACTTTGACTGCATTCAGTAATGCTCAGAGGAAGCCAAATGTCAGCTCTGCCATGTCCTTCCATACATGGGGACATGTGCATCGCCTTGTTTCTGTCATTTGTGATTCAAAGGTCAGTATCACAGCAGCCCTGAGTTTGGTACAGTGGTTCCATGACATTTCAAACTACAATTTCACAGTAATGGTTAAAGTTTCAAGTCACCAAATCGGTCAACTCAAGGACTTCCTAGGCACATTTTATATACTTTACAGATAAAATGATTTCTTTTCAGTTCCCTTTCAGGTTGATAAGGAGTTTTTCCATTGTCTTCAATTTGAATGTGATCATGTCAGCTGTCAGAGAACCTTTTGGGACTCTTATATGTAAAAAACATATTGTTGGGTTAACATATACACACCTCAGTTGTCAAGGGTAAGGTGGTCTCAAGCACAGACCATGCTGTATATACACCTGGACAGTCCAGTGGGGTTTTTCCATTCTGTACTACTTGTTTCCTAACAGAAGCAAAATGTTATTTATATCAAGACTAAAGACAAGTAAGACTTTGGGAAAGAATTTCCAGTTTGGTCAGTCATGAAAGAACTGAATGAGCTCATTCTGTGCTTAGGAGACATTAGGTGTACCCAAAAAGACATCTGGCTCTAGAATTATTTCCTAGGATATTTGTGGGTCAAACCCATATAAAAGTTCTGAATGGAGCAAAACCTTTGGCATGTTATACTTTGAAACCAAGGAGAATAGAAGAGAATGTCAGGAAACTCTCATGGTTGTTCTTTTGGGTGTACCTGCTAATTAGTCAGTATTCCAGCTAATATTTGCTCATAAAGTGAAAGGAATGTAAGTATATTTATGCATGTGATTTAGTAATTTCTATACCAAAATCTTTTTTAAAAATAATTTTCCTCAGATTGTTTTTTATTCAATGGCCCTTGAATGTTAATGTGGAAAAGTTATTCCTATGGGTTTATAGGCAGGAATATTATCTGAATTGATTTAGTGAAGAATATCTTGGGGAAAGAACTGTCTTTGCATATTTTTCCTGTGGTCCAGAACTCCAGATAGTGAAAGTCATGACAAATTTCTATGCAAATTCATATTTTTCTTAAATTATGCTAATTTGTTAAAATATAAGAATTTGCACTTGTGTTCTAGTGATTAGCTCTTCTATCCTCTATTCTTCACAGTTGACTAAGAATTTAATATATGTAGACCATTATTCACCACCCACTGAAATCAATGACAAGACTTCTATAGAAACCCATATAAATTTTATTAATCCTTTAATAATATATATTTTGATAATAATTGTATCCTCTCCCATGTGGGCTTACTAAGTGGGCAAAGTGCTTCCTATCCCAAGGCAATGTATAATGCAGAATCACAGAAGCTGAAGACTGCATATCTACTGATAAGAACTACTATCTTGAACCATCAGTTATACATTAGCTTGAACATAACTGACTCCAGTTTTGATTTGCTTCTGAATATTTCTTATATCTTTATAGCACTTCCTGATGTGATTATACAACATTTTCCATGCAAAGACCCTCCTTCCAATTGCTATGACTTTGTCAAGATTTTGAGACTTTATAGACTTTTGATCTACTTGTGCCAAGAATTTTTGGAAGGAGGAGGTGGAAATACTTCAATCAGAATGATCCAGCTGTTCAGAAAGTGGCAAAAATGGTTGCATTATTTGACATATCACTTAACAAATCAATATATTGCAGCATCATGGAATTCCGTGTGATCTTTCTTCTATTTGATAATCACGCCTTGTCAACTACACTTGAAAAACAAAACATTGTTCATTAGAATTTACCAGAACTCTTATGAGTGCTGATGCCATCCCAGGGTGTTATGTTTAGCTCCGAGAGATCCTGGTATTTCTATTGTATGGTAAAGCATTTAATGGATGCCAAATCAAACTCTTAACCTTTCTGTAATTCAGCAGAAAAGTAAACTAGATACTGGGAAACAGAATCAAACCTTTCTGATAAACATGTTTGCTTTGCTAATAAATTTGAGGCTTCCCCCCCTCAACAGTAAGACAAGAACAGTAAGTCGACATTGGTTTTACCTAGATGAGAACTTCTTCCACTCTGTTCGTTTAGTATAGAAATGACCACAAGTGTATCAGAGAAAATGTCCACCCAACCTGATACCCTGTCTGTGGCAGTGGCCAACACAGTATGTCAAGGAAAACATTGAGCAAGCACAAAGTGATAATTCTGACGAATACCCTTGAATGCTCCACAGATTCCTTTGGGTTCACTATCTTTATGGCTCTGACATTTGTTTTGTTTTTAAAGGGCATATGGATTATGGTTGCAATCACTATGGAGAAGAAACAAACAAAATAGAAGCTAAAAGACCTTTAGCTTCCTTTAAAAGATCTTAGGACTGACCAATCTCACACAATTCATGACCTTCTGTTGCAGCTCAACTGTTGCTGCTACTGGACTACAAGTGTCACAGACTCCTCTTACAGAATACAAAGGGAGATGGAAAATGGAGTACAGACTGGGAGAGAGAAGAGAGAAAGAAAGTGGGACTTGGGGATCACACTAAGAGAATAGACAGAACGAATGAGGACACTGAATGCAGAAAGGTGTCAGAGGGAAGTGGGTACATATGGATGAGTCAGGAAGTTAAGATTGTGCGTGAGGTAGCAAGTGAAAAAATGAATGAGATATGTAACTATTTCTAACTCCAGACCCTGGAGGCAAACTAAATTAAACACAACAAATTATACTGGCTGTCCTTTGTGACTAAAAGAGTTAAACATCTTGGTATAAAGAATTCCTTTCTGTGCTGTTCTGGGCAAGTCATGAAAAGGGCGTCATGCTTCTGAATTTTATTTGTCTTGGAGGTGGTGCACGGACATCCTTGTATCTCAGAGCCTCCTTTAAATGACATTGCTTGCTGGAGTTCAAGAAAAGTTTCTATCAGTAGTCAGCTTTGATCCCTCCCTCTGTTTGATGACTACTGTTCACTCCATGAACACTGTGACTACCGTCTGAAAACTAGCAGAGCAGGGGCACCCTAGAGAAATAACAAGCAAAATCCTGGTTTCAAGCAGTCACCTGTTTCATTTAAGCTTCAAAAATAGCATAGGTAACCTTAGATGTTTATTACTGTTCTCTCTCTCCCCTCTCTTCCGTGTCTTTTTGTTATGTTTTATCTCCAAGAATTCTCACATTTCATGTTTGTACAGCAAAGCAGAGTGTAATTCTATGCTCTGCTCCTACAAGCACCATCACAGCTTAATAAATATCTGGATAAATAATAATAGGAAAATGCAGAGAGATGTGAACAAAATCAAAGTCTAATCTAGTTTGGCAAAGCATGCATAAGCATATTTCAAAGAGTTTGTTCAGACCGTAGGATATTATGGTGCCTAGCACAGGAAAATCCTGGGCCATGTGAGTGGAGTTTTTAGCTGGTAGATCAAAACTAATGCCCAATGCATGCACTTAGTTTGTTCTGAAATGCCTATGTTCTTAAACTACGTTTCTGAACAAGTGTGCGTAATGAAGCTGGGTATAAAGTGCAATCTGACTTTAAAGACATCAGTAATCCCAGTTGTTTCAACATAGCTATTCATGAGTTTATAATGTCATAAATTCTCAAGAATGTTGCTGTGTTGACAGCCAAGAACCAGTAACCCACAGCCCTGAAATGGAAATGTTCTTAAAGAAATGCAGTCAGAAAACTATAAAAAAATACTAAAGAAAATGGAGGGGGGAGGGGGGAAGGAGAAAAAAGGAGAGAGAGTAGCCAGAGTAGGGCTTTCCTTTCCTTGTTACTCATGCTGCTGCATTGTTTTTGAGAAAAACTTCAACTAAAACTGAGTCCTTGTTCTATGTTTCTGTAACCTTCCAAACAGACTGTCTTGGTTCCTTATATTGATCTTTTCATCTGTAACCTTCCAAACAGACTGTCTTGGTTACTTATATTGATCTTTTTTTCAAAGAGTACATTTTTATGAGGATTTACTTTATCTACCAGCAATTATTTTTCAAGGCTCTGATTTGTCAGCATGTGCATTGTGTTGAGGTAGAGCCAAGACCATGCCTTAAAGACATTTTTAGGCACCAGGCTGAAGGCAATACAACTCATCCACAATGGCAGTCTCTGTCTGACTGTTTGCTCTGTATAGATTCAATTTGTGTGACGCTGTTAAATATCTATGCCTTTGTCAAAATGAATAGGAGATTAATTATCAGAGATAAAATGACAGCTACTCTCAACCTTTGCAGAAGTCAAGGGCAAAGCAGTTTTTCCAGTTAGAAGGAGGACTTTGTCCACTACTAGCAACTAATGATGTCACATGCATGGATAGAACTGGAGGACCCTGAAAAATCCTACCATGAAACCTGATTCAGTAAAACAAGCAACCCTCACTGCCCCAAACACATCAATGTTAATATCAGAGGGACCAATCTTTTCTGCTGGGAACAATCCCTCGAGACCCAGCACCCATACTGTCTACAGGTAAAATATTGACTGCTTGTTTAGAATTTGACATGGTTGTTGAATATGTATATGTCTTATATGCAGTGTAGTGAAATGTAAATGTAACACTACAGTAAGTAAAGAAACACTGTTCTAACAGGACAGTGAGTCCCTTTTACATATAGCAACATATATATGTCCCAGTAGTAGTACTAATTGTTTAGTCTTTACAGTGGAACAGCTACCCATGGAAAAAGCAAGACTTTGAACACAATTCTAAAACATTGCAGGACTTTACTTCAAGTGTCAATGATGCTAATGTTTTCCTGAAGAGGACTGTGGGCCAAATTTGTCCTGACTGAGCAAATCCAGCCTCCTGGCTTCAGCTGAATTGACTAGGCAAGTAGAATTTGGCTGGCTTTCACCACTTCCTTAGGTAGACATACCTAAGAAATAACTCTCTGATGACAAAATATTTAGTCACCTTTTCCTGAAGCTCACTGGAGGTCTGCTGTGCTAAAAATCTTGCTTAATTTTTCTAATTGTGCCAGCTGAGCCAATAAAACATTGCCTCTACCTACAAACCTTAGGTTACCTCTGACTTTCATTCGAGAGAGAGAAGGCTGGGTAGACTTCACAGAAATAGTGGTACCAGTAGTTTCAGTTTGGTTACTAATCATAAGAGAAAAAAAGGTTTTGAAATAGCAAAAAGCAGTAGACAAAAAATCTGTGCTTTCCTTGTAGATCCTTTTCCTTTTGCGATCCTTGGGCACTAACTTCAGAAAGTACTCTTAACGTGAGAGTTCATATACATATCAATGCAGATTGCCTAACACAGCTGAAGTATCTGAGTCACATCCTAGATGACACACAGCCTTTTGGGAGAAAGGAACAAAATAACCTTTTGCCTCAAGCAAAACACTGTTTGCTATTGCATTGTATAGAAGTTTAAAGTTAACAGGATAGACCATTGATCTCCTATGCAACTGCTGATAGGTGAATAAATCAAATACGCAGCTGTGAAACTTCCTATGAGATTCTGAAAGCAGTTCACTGTATTTCCTGGAGACTAATAACAAAGTTTTTTCTGAAAAGTGAAAGCTTATGAATTTCCCTTAAAATATAAATGCACATAATTTTAAAAAACAGTATGTTTAAAATTGATATTTCTAAACTTTAAGAAGTTGTGTGTCAGTAACCAGAATGAAAGTCTGTAGGCTATATCATGTAACAGAAGAAAAGCAATATAATCATAAGTGCAAATACGCATTAAGATACATGATACAATGGATATTAAGAATGAAACAAAGGACAAATAACAAGACAGACATAGCCTCAAGAAATATAAGCACCCCTCTTTCTGTAGGGTGGAATACAGTCTGTCCTTGCATACATTCTGTTGTTTCCTTGTAAATGACATACTTGATCTTGTCAGTCATTACTTTTGCAGTGAGGATACGTGAGTTCATTGGTATGACACATCAGATTTTCAGCAGTGCAGGAACATAGTTTGGCACACTTTATGGAGGGGAATATGTACAGCTTTGAGTCTTTCCTATATTGTCATGATTCAGCATATTGTCTAAACTAACAGAATCCTCAGGTTTGCCTGAAGACCCTCTGAACAGAGCAGAGCTGTGCTCCCAGCAGAGAGCAGGGGAACATCTGCTAAAGCACAGGTGGCTGTAAAATGCAGTACCTATGCAACCAGGCAACCAGGGTCAGCTAGAAAAAACTTGCTGATAAAAACAAAGTTTGGGAAGAGGACATACTTTCAAAAAAGAGATGGATATATTTTTCTCTTTCTTCTCTTTTAAATGCTTAAGATAAAACCATGTGATGTTAGAAAGTGGACTTTATGGAGAATGCTGGACTAGCATGCTTTGTTCACCTGTACATAAATACCGCGTATATACCACCTACATAAATACTGCATGGTGTGTGCTTTACCACAGAGGATATAGGATGGAAGAAGGGCATTGCTGTGCTCTGTCTGCAGGGGCTGAGGAGCAGACCCTGAGGCTGCAGCAGGGCAAGAGCACCCCTGCTAGGGTTGAGGGCTGTTGGGAAGCAGTTTGCCACCAGTGCTTTTCAACCCTAAACATGTAATCTCTGACATGGGTTAACAGGTTACCTTGCTGAGGTGGATTAACTTGTGCTCCACTAAGTAATTTTGGAGTGGAAAATCTGTGATTTAATTTGCAGTGCCTGCTTGCATAGAGGAATGGGCTTATTACATTACAAATTCCCATTGGAAAAAAGAAAAAAAGAAAGGAGCAATTGAAAGTAAGGGGAAAACAAAGTTGGAGCCCTTTCAGGCACAATCTTCATTGCTGTCCCAGCAACAGTAATACAGCAAACTTGACAAGTCCTCTCAAAATAAGAGGCAGGAATACCATGCAGTAGAACCTCGACGCCTTTCTCCTGAAGAAGTGGTGACGGTGGTGAATCGCCATCCCTGGAGTGGTGGGTGCCCTGCGTGTGTGGCACAGGGCACTGCCGGGGTGGTGCCAGCCTCTCCTCTGCACAGGGAGTGCACTGAGAGAAATTGCACTTGGCAGCTCTTCAGGAGCAAGGGTTTTCCTGCTGCTGGTACTCACATCCAGCGGGACCCCCGTGGGGGTTAATAGGCTGTACCTGAAGGCCACCTGGGGAAGGGTGTCCTCCTTCTGTTGTATTCCTTGACATATCTCAGGATGATATTCCTGCAGCTTGGTGATTTTTGGGTTAGGCCCTGGGAAGGACACAACCCCCATCTTCCTGGCCTCTCACAGCTCCTGTGCTGCCAGCTTTTTGTGGCATCTTCAACAGTTTGTGACAGCCACAGGGAGCGTTTTGAGTGGGAAAAGCTCTCAGAAGGGTGGTTGCTCTCTTTCCTCCCTCCCAAAACAGTCTTAGAGCATGGAAATGGTACACTCAAATAGATTTGTTTCATCTCATACTCTTTACTCTGAGTCCTTGTAAAAGGAATTTTCAAATAACTGTGTGGGGCAGAATGTGGTTAGATTCTTTATTATTTCATGGCATTTGTGACTAAACTGTGCATGAGAAATTATTTGTAATGTATTACATTAATTATATCTTTGATATAAGCTTTTAAAAACCACAGTTACCAGAATTGAAGCAACTTGTTATTGGGCAACTCTTACGGGCATAGTATTTCTGAATGCTTAGCTTGGCCACATCACCAGATCAGATCAATGCCAATTAGCTTAAAGTGAATTGACAACTGAAAAAAATAAACTTGACTTTCAAAAAATGGCCTCCTTTTTATCTTCACTATCACAAATGCAAGAAAGATTGTGATACTTATGCTTTGATTTGTGTTTAATTTCTGGCATATGAAGGTCTGGTGATCCTGTCACATGTGCTAGAAAAATCATGCAATAGCATCAGTGTGACCATACCAGAATGAGTGAACCAAGGCAGGATAAAATGTCTTTCTTTCTGGTAACTTTTGCCTATTTATTTATTTCTAACTCTTGTATGTTCCTCAAATGTGCCTCCTCAGTTGTGTAAGTGAGGTGTGCTTACTGAGGCATTTTGAATGTTAAGTGATTTTTTCAGTTAGGTGGATGAACTGTAAAAAATAGTCTCAAAGCTATTTTTATTGTTTCCTGAAGGTCTCAGAGATTAGTCGCAGTGCATATTTGTATTTTCCTGTGAGGTAAATTGAGATCCTGCTTGTGTCATGTCCAGTGTAGTTACATCAGTGTAATGCTGACAAGTTTTTCTGTGTGTCTTGGAGTGCAGGCTTGCTTTGCCTTGTGGCTTAGGATCACGTTTTTTTGTGAAATTCTGCTTCAGAAGTGCAAAGATACCATCTTTGATACTGAGGCAGAAGAGCTCATGAGCTTTGTGAAGTTTGCAGGAGTTGAACAGATCTGAACTGTTCTTTGCCCTGTCTCTGTGGTGAACTCTGAGTCTGGAGAGCTGAGAAGGGGCAGAAGGGAGTAGATCACCTAGACTTTTAGTCAGCTGAAGTCTTCCCTATGCCTAATAAGTGACCAGTGATTTAAACCTATTTCATAGTGCAGTTGTGTTACAGGAGAACACAGCCCATATGGGCTATTCTGAGGAAAGTCAACTCTAACCCAGCCAAAACCAGCACACAGTGACTGACAAAGTGTTTTGTTTTTTTTTTTTTTTTACTTTTATGAAAGCCCAGATAATATTGGAAATCTTAAAACTGTTTAGGTTGAAAACTTACTTATTTCGGAAACTTACCTGGGATTGAAATACTGTTTACTGAAATAGTGGTCAGTAAGATCTACATAGTATTACTGAGGGATGGTAATATTGATCCCATACCTTCCTTCCTAAACATAAAGGTTAGATCAAATGTACCGTGACAACTTCTTTATTATGAATGCTGTAGAACTACTACTTGTCATGAGGTATGTGATTCAGTATTGTTTTGTATTATCTTCAGTCGACCAAATTTAGTGCAATTACAATGCTCATTTCCTGTAAAATAGCAGATATCTGAATAATGGACCTGAATTTCCATTAGGATGAAGTCATAAAGCACAAAAGCATTCATAAGAGACCAAATGATGAAACTAAATCTCATTCTTCAGAATATAGAGCAACAACCAAATAATGTGAATAAGCAATTTAGTTCTGTTGTGGCAGGGGCTCATTCTATGATAATGTTTATTATGCTTTTTCTGCAGGTTCTCATATTGTGCCTGTGTTGCAGTTGGCAGCCATGTTCTTTAGTAGGTGTGACACTGAGTAATGAGATAGAGCTCAGTTTTGGCCCCAAACCCCTCTAGAGATCAGCTAAAGTCGAATAAGTTTTTAACTGACTCTTTGCTGAGTGAGGGAACAATTGCAGAGTTGTTCAGAGATGTATCACATCTGATACTCTCCAAAATTCATGACAGTTCCAAATTTGCCTTGGAATCACACCCCTCACAAATATTTCTGTTGTTTTGTTTGGTTTGGGTTTTTTTAATGCCAGTGAATCCCAGTAACAGCCATGCACATGTCCTTGTAGTTACACTAGTGCAAGTGTAACATGCAGTTGTCTACAGCATTTTATGAGATATAGTGCATGAGATATCCATAATTGCTCCTATTTAATGGCTGCATTTTTCACTTCCTGGACAGCCTTTTCTTTCTTAGAATGGAGGCAGACAAAAGTGGGATTTCATTTGCATACATGGTTGTAATAGCAGGAGAGTAGTTAGAGGTAGAGAGAGAAAGTTTCTGCCTGTTTAAAAAAGCCCAAAAGACTCTGTGAATAACTGTTAGTAACAACAATTATTTTAATGGTGCAAATGCATGTTGGTTACTCACAACTAAACTGTAGTTATAAATAAGAGTTATAAAGAATGCCAAAAGATATCTGAGACTCAAAGAGGAAGATAATTTTTGAAACAGTAAGGGCCAAAGGAAAATTTGACACTCATGACCACTGCATCATTTGCATTTATTCTTGTTTTGTTATTACATTAATAATTTGAATAGAACTAATCTCCTTTTCTATTATAAAACTCTGTCTTAATAGGGCTGGGTGCAAGAGAGCTGCACTTTTTTGCAATGCTAGAGCAGAAGCTTTTGAAGAGGAAGAAAGATTCCTTCTTTGAGTTGGGTTTTAGTATTATAAAGTTTGGTTTCCATTTGTGAGCTGTCTTTTATCAGCCCAGCTCCTGAGTTGTGCCATAAACAATCCTAAACGTTTCCATAGCTGTTTCCAGAACATGAAGTGGTTTAAACTCTGTCTTGCTTTAAGAGGCAGATGAATTACTTTAAGTGGATTCCTAGCTGGAATCTGAAAAGAAATATAATTTCAGGTTATAGTTTAAATGTTTCTGACAATTACAAAGCATAACTGAAAAGTGATTGTTAGTAATTTGTTATTTACACTGCAGAGTTTTAGCATGATGTTTGAAAAAGGAATAAAAATAAGCTGGTCATGCAATAGTTGGGCTATGTAACAAGAGTCCCAAGCAGAGAGCAAATATATGAAAGCCCAAGGAAGCATTACTGACTGCCAATACTGAAATTAGACCCAAAACCTTTGCATTTCTTGTTTTCTTCAGCTGTTATAACTTCTTCCCTAAGTGAATGATTTCTGTGTTGCAATTTCTTTGTGTTCCAAAGATTAACAGATAAGAAAAGAAAAAAAAATTATGTGATGTTAAAACAAGTCCTGTTATGATGCTTGCAGATCCAAGAGAAAGTTAAGGGCATAGTTTGCCTTCTGGATCTGCAAGTAAGGAACAGTGACGTAGCTCACTTCAAAGCGCCTTGAAAGAAACCCTTTTGACAGCAAATCTGTTCTAGGCCTGTAAACTGTGAGCCTGGAGCCCTCTGGTGTTACCATCCGTGTAACATACATTAACCATCTAGAGCAGCACAGTTCAGGGGGACCCACACAGTACTCTGACCTGTGTCAATAAAGAGCTGCCAAGCCAATCACTTTCTCCCACCTAAACGTTTAGTTACTCTATTATTTATCTGCGGTTTAAAAACAAACAAACAAACAAAACCCTGGTAATTTTGTTTTGAGAAAGATAACTCATCCTGGTTTTTAGAAAAGTTTACTTTGGAGCTACTACCCAGTCTGTGACAGCAAGAACTCAGGGCAAAGACAGGGTCTGTGTAAAGGAAAATTTAGGAAGCCTGTAAGGGTGCTCTACTACATGCATTGCAGCACTCGGGTTTTCACTTACTCCATGTCATGTTTCAAGGAGTCCCCTGCAAGATCTTTTCATCTGGTCTTTCATGCCCAAAGCATGTTGTCTCGTCTGTTTCTCCTTACTGGAAGGTTCCTGTTTGTTCTTTCCCAGCACTGGGAGTGCATCTGTGACAGACATCCTTCCTGCTCTGGGGCGGGGTCTCCAGTACTTCCTCAGCCACAGGTTCACTGTGCCTCCCTGATTTGCCTTGGCTCATGTGCTCCTTGCTTCCTGTCTCCTCATGCCAGAACAAAGCCTGTCTGTTCCTTTGCTTCTCTTCCTGGGTTTTTTCTTCTTATGCCACCAAACTCTAGGCTGGTTTTTGCCTCTGCTGTCCCTGTCTTTTATCACCTATCAGTCTTCCCCTGTGTCTCCCACTCTCTTCTTTCTCACAGTATTAGTTTTTGCTCTTTCAGTGTGTTGTATGAAGTGGCTGGTGGCACAGACTTATTACACACAGACACTTCCAGGTAAGAGGATAGCTTCTGGGATGCTGACATACAGGTCTGGCATGGAAAAACAACTAATGATCTTGAAGCAACTTGCAGGAAATCTGTTACTTCTGTAGGTTAACTGTGGGTAAGGAGCTGTTGTGGGCCAACAGAGTGCATAATAATTGATTTAACATTATAAACAATCTCTTTTCTCTGCTGCAGAATGAGGGGCGGAATAATTTCCTACCTTGCCTGGTAAGGCCAAAGAATGCCACACACCAAACTGATCATGAATTCAGTGGTAGTGCTGCATTGGGAAGCCTGTTGTGTTAGGTGAAGGGGAGGGAACAGAACAGATTGACACTTGGGGCCTCACTGGGAAACTGAAAAGCCCAAGGACTGGAGAAAACAGTGAAATAAGAATTTGCGAACAGGAAGCTGGGAGGGAGGTCGGGGTTTTTGCCAGCAGGAAGTATTTTGCTAGTAATTCTCACGGAAAACTCAGTGCTCACGTCTGAGTGGGGAAATATACGGGTGGTTGCTGCTCATGAAAGAAAAACAGGTGTGAAAGCAGCCTAAGCTGCTGCAGGGCACTGTCAAAAGGCCTGTGTTGTTACCGTGTTACTCCCACGGAGCTGTCCAAACTGTAAGGTAGGAGAAAGGTTATCACCTTTAGTTTTTTACTGTCCTCCTTTAGCAATCCTAGAGCAGTTTTTCATAGGTTGTGTAAAATATGTTGCCTGGTAGTACACAATCTACAGTCAGATGTGTGGTGTCTGGTTCAAAATATACTGTAATTAAAGCTGCAAACTAACCTGTCAAACCTTTAGATTTACAAAAATGCAATTTCAGGTTTGAGATTTATATATGTTGCAGTGGGCTCTAAAATGTGAGACTAACTGGTTTGAAATACGTCATACAGTTCTGTCAGTCAGCTAAAGAGCATTCAGAGCTACAAAATATGTACAGACTCCGAGAGGAGCTTGCCTTCTGAGAGTTTACTAATTCATAGCATCTGAAGTGATGTGCTCAGAACACTTTCAGTCTTTGTTTTTGAGCACTTTTCATTCAAAGCAGTTTCAAAGCTCCGCAGGGGGTTCGGTACCATGTCCTGGACTGACTTTTGGCCTGGAGCTATGCTTTATGGGGCCAGCAAATCTCATGTGAGGGAGTCAGTGAAAAGTCAAAGCAGACATGCTGTAAAATGCTCAAAATTTATTAATCATCATTGCTTTCTTTTCCCCATAAGGAACAAAAATAATATTAAAAAACAAAATGAAAGAAGAAAATATACCATACCCAGACAACATGACTGAGACTAAGGAATGGGATAACATTCATTCTGAAAGAAATGACCCAATAAATCAATTTAACAAAAATAATAAATAGCAACGGTTCAACTTTTACAGGCTTACTATGAAAGAATTTACAATTATTATTATTAATATTATTATTTAACTTTTGTTTAAAAAAATCCTTCATATGCCCTTGTTGGCAAATATATATATATTTCTTCTGTAAACAGTTAAGGACAAACAAAACAAAAAATATCCATATTTTCATACAGTTACTATGCTGATGGTGTCATGTAAACAAAAAAGTAGTGTGCAGCAGCTTCCCATAATAGCACTTTTTCCTTTTTTTTTCCCCAAAAAATACATAGGGAAATGTCCAGTATAAATTGTTCAAAATATTGAAGTATATATTCTTTCAAAAGTATGGCTTTCTGCAGTCTAAGTTTTCCTCAGTGCAAAAAGAAACTTACAGAAGCAGAGTGGTGCAGTTTTCCTTGGGTTTGTTTTGTTTTCTGAATTTATCTTTTGATTTGTCTCAATGAACTAGAATGAAAGTGTTAGAAAAAATCCATCTCAGTCTTGTGGTACAGCACTTCTCAGAAGACAAGCAGAAAATGATCTTATGCTGTACCTCTCAAGGTGTAAAAGAAAAGACATGAAAAACAATGGGAGATATATTTATAATGAAAACTGAAATAATCTAGAATGACATATTAGGTTTTATGCAGAAAATATAATTTTTCATCCAAAATTTTAGCTGCTCTTGACACTTCATATTTATTCAAAGTGGTTTTTTTTGGTTTTTTGTTTTGTTTTTTTTTTTTTTTTAGTCTTATGTCCAACGCTCGTTTGACGATTTCTCTGCAGTTCTAATTTTTGACATTTCCCTGTTCCTGAGAAGTCTTTATCTGGTTTGTTGCCTGTTGGGTGCTGTCCTGGGGAATGCACTGAGCAGTCACACAGCTGCATTTGTCCACATAGGTGTATGAGTGATCAAGGTGGGTTCCATCACTGCACATCAGAGTCACCTTTCTTTTGCTGGTCTTGATTTCCTGACAACACGAGCATTTGTGCTCCATCGTATTTGTCTTTTGAGAATACCTGATTGAAAAGCCAATCAAAGAGAGAGATTCAGAATTTATGTGAGAAATACCACTGCCCCTCCCACCCATTACAAAACATAACCAGAAGTTGTGCACTTCCATGTGAGACTATTGCTCAGTATTACCATTCTTGCAGTATTGTAGTGAAATACAGCTAAGTTGCTCCTAATTCCACTTCATTAAGGCACAGAAAAAAAATACAGATCTCTATAGTGAGGCAGTTCAGTGGGAGAATAAGGAACAAATAGCCTCACTTTTATATGGGCAAAATCAAAACTCACTGAACAAGCTGATAAACATTGCGAATCTTGAGGTAATTAAGTTAGTACAACATCATATCTATTAAAAATTCTAGTTAACTAGCACAATCCAAACAGTTGATGACTGGCTGGATGTTGGATGCATCAGAAAATCACTTGCAATTTGCTTTATATAACTGGTGTAAAGAGTAGAAGACAAGAGACCACTATTATCTTTTATACCACTCACCTTGAGTAAGCGTCACAGCTGCCTTCACAGTATGTCATCTCTACAGGTGCAGGAGACACGCATCCATTGTATTTGATGACAGTAGTAGTGTTATACTTCATACAAACTGAGGTCATCAAAAACCAAAGGAAAACAGGTTAAAATATATGTGCATATAAACAGATAGCTGTGTATGATAGCCAGTTTTTTAATCAAAAACTAAAATGGATGGAAATGAAATAGGAAATTAAGTCACAGTGCATTTTTCTTTTAATTGCTAAATGAAGACTCTTGCTGTTTCTTGTCAAACGGATGAAATTTTCCCTTTTTCTTATGTGACTTTGGTGTAGGATGCAGAAATAAAGAGCAGTACTCTAGCAACTGCTCAATGTACATCCACCTCCCTGGACTGGCTTTCCTGTCTTCCTTAAAGAGAGTGTATCTATGGAAATCAGAGAGTAGTCACAGTCCTCGCCCTCTCACAAAAAGAGCTAACATTTAACAGTATGGGATGGAAAAGTTCACCACACCAGTTTTTCCCAAGGCCCTAAAAACACACACTGGGACTGTTCTGTTGCTTTCTTTTTCCACCCATTTGCTTTGTCATCCTGGTGGGAAACAGTGATCCCAAACTTGGTCTGTGCAAGATGGGCTAATATACCTAATAAGGCACACATCTTTACTTACTCTTAACTAAATTATCATTACTTACGCTTTGGTGGTTTTTGGCACTCCATACAGCAACCATCGTCAGATATCTTGATGTCATCCTATAGTGGGAAAACATGAAAAGATAACTCAGGTTTCATATCTGCATATTAAAGCAGACTTTCCCTGCTTCTTAAGTTTCTCTGGCACCAGTAGGTTGTTTGTTTTTTTTCTATTGAAGTGGAATCTAATTTCAAGCAAGGCTAAATATTAAGAGCACATACCTACTAAAATATTAATAAGAGTTCTTTGAAAGCTGAAATGGAGGAGGACGAGAACTTCTTTATTGTCATCAGAATTCAGTAGTAAAATTTCAGCAATAAATGCTTGTAGCAAATGTAGGTCAAAATATTGAGTGACGAAAGTCAGTACAGGTGAAGGATTATTTCAGACAGGACAACACAATGAATGAAATAACTGACTTGCCAGAGGTTTGGGGTTAGTTCTAATCTACCCTGAGTGTTAATTTGAAAGATGTTGCATACTGAAGTAGCTTATTTTTCTGCACCTTTCCTTTCAATTAGTGATTTCTAAAACAAACAAACAAACAAAAAAAACCCCAAAAAACCAACCAAAAACCGAAGCAGAATTTATAATCTTAAATAATTTAGGAATAAATCCCCAATTATTTTTCAATAAGATTTTTGCATCTATGTGACCTCACACTTTTAGGAACCTAAAACATTATGCTGTACCCTTTTCTCTACTGACCGATTCTCAGTGAGGATTGATATATTACCCATTTTAATTTTGAGCCGCTTTTCTGAAATAAAATTTGATGGTGACCAAATTCAGAGAGGACAAAAGGAGGGCTACTTCCTATATGATGCTTCTGATTAGGTGTTTTCCTTGGACACCATGATCCTTCTATCACTGGTGTTATCCACAGCAATCTTTTCAAATATGAGAACTAGTAGAACAGTACTTACTGGATCACACTCATCAGGGTTAAAGGCAGGACAGCTTGTCTGTCTGATGACTTGAATGAACTGGTCACCATGTTTTTCACATGTGTAAGCTGTACAGTTATCACCAGGTGGGTTCCAGTATTCTCCTTCCTGAAAGTAGTCAAAAGTGAATAAAAATAATCTTATATAAAAATGAAACAACCCCCCCCCCAGTGTCTTATTGCTTTGTACAGCAATTTGATTATTCTGAACAATTTCCTTGAATTTCAGCTGACGTTTTCCCTATTATCATACTGCTACAAGTGTTTTTCATTAACCAAGTGGAGTTTCTATTTTTATCTGAGTACAGATGAACTTTTGTGTGAGTAGGGTAAGTGTGTGGACTCATTTGAAAAGATTAATTTGTGTTTCAATGATTTTGTCATCAGAATTTATGGGAATGTCCATTCAGACACATGGAAGAATTTCTGATGGCTTTACTGACTCATCCTGTCATAAAGCTCAACTTAAGCTTGGCTATTTGGAGTTGAAAACTCCTCCTCTGAGCAAAATGGGTGCTGCATTTTCAGAGCTGAAGGCAAATAAGGACCCATTGCTTCCACCTATCTGCTTTCCTGTGTTGATTTCTGAAAACCATTGTTCAGTATCACAATTGCTTCCAGAAGTCTTAGAAGTGGAGTTTCATGGCATAAGGTATTCTTTAAACTGCGTGGAGACAGTCCACTCCCTTGCCGAATACCCATTTGTCTAACATGAGAAAAGAAGCAGGAAATAAATGTGACAAATACAAGGAGAGAAATGAATGAAAAGACTGGCAGTGTCCCCCCAGGGTGAATTAAACCAGCGATAATTACATAGAGCACGTGTGTAATGTTGTCTCCCACAGTCACTACACAAGCCTCTGCCTTGCACGTGCCGCAGCACTGTCCTGGTTCCGCTGTGTACTTAAAACCCTGTTTTGAAAGAAATAGGGAGGAAAAGACATTGAGTCAGGTCACTGACCTTAACCAGTGGTTATTTGAGGTGGGCGGGGAAGGAATTTCTGGCAGCAAAATAGCACTCACCAGCGGACAGTATGTGTCACAGATAACAGGCTCGCACTTGACTGTATGGTGAGGCCTTAAGTAAGAGGTTTTAGAGCAGGTGCATTCTTCACAGGGGCCTGATGGAATGACAGCTCCAGGCTAAGGGGAGTCAGAAAAAAAAAGTCATTATTAGTCAGTAAAAGCAAGTTTCTGTGTATATGTATGTCACAGGCAATGCAAACATGAACTATGTACAGGCTAGGCTACCCATAAATACAATTTAGGTTGTTTTATTTAAGCAGAGGTTCTGGTTTGGTAATATCAATTTTGGAATTAAATTCTGCAATGCAGAAAGGAGAGCAGAAAAGGCTTTTGCTTTTACAGAGGGTGCTGATATGCTAACCTCAATTAAATAATGAAGAATATTTTAACTCAGGCCTTTCTGCAAAATATGGACCATGATAGGTCTCTCAAAACCATTGCATTGTGACCTGTGTGAAGGTGTATTTTTATAGTGAGTTACTCTGTCTACTTACTCCATAGTAGGTTTCATTGACCACACAGCCATGCCCTGTAAAGAAGGAAGAAAGATGGTGTCATGGAGGGGTAACTTAAGAGGCAGAACTCTCTGAAAAGACCCCTGCCTTGGAGGCCTGTGGTGGCAGCCTTGAAACACTCATTCACAACAAGACCCAATATGATAATGCAGATAATGATAAGGTTTTTGTATTCATAGACCTCGAAAAATATAGCAGTAAATAGCACATGAAGAAGGCGAACATTACTTACTGCATTCAAAGGTAGGACAGCATCTTCCAGGCTGCATTATTGTGATTACCTCCTGTCCCTCTAAGCACTGGGGCGTGACTTCAGGGCACAGGCTGGTGTTGCAGTCTGTTTCACAGAAGAGAATATAGAAAATAATGAACTCAGAATTTTTAAATGAAAGCAATTTTGTTTGACATGAATTTCAGAAGTTTTCCAATGGGGCAAATACAATGTGGTTTGCATAAGACACTTAAATGACTATTCCCAGGCGTTTTCAAAGTGAATGGGCTTTTCCATAACATTTGTAAAACAAAACATTATCCGGGAAGAACAGAGGGGTGATTGCTCAAAGGAGATAATTCCAAAGAGAAATTTATACCAATTGGGAAATCTGATGACACTCAGCAGTTCAGGAACTTTCTTGAGCAATTTTTGAATGTTCAAGACTGTGTTTTTTTTAAGATAATTTTCTTAGTACAGTTCTTTGAAAGAGAAAATGTTTTGAAGAGTTTTTTAATATTGTTTCAGATGGTGGCAGCATGAAAGCTTTCAATATTAAATTATAGAAAATTTCCAGTTACTTTTCTGTATTCAACTATATAAAACCTTTTAATCTTTAAATATGCTATCTTCAGGCATTTAGTATACACTCTGCAAGAAGGCCTTAAAAACTGGGATGAGGGAGAAAAGCATTATCACATCAATTCAAAGTATTAAAAAAAAATGAAAAAATGGTTGCTGAAGTTTCCCAAACCGAATATAGTGTATTCCCCATGATAAAGAGCTAAGATTACTTACAGCACTCAGTCCTACTACAGCATGGATCTTCTGGTATCTGTATCTGAACAGGCATATAACCTGGTTCATCACAAAACACTTGCTGTGTCAGAGAACATTTGTGTTTTCTACAGTGCACCTTCAGAGTATTTTTGTCACAGACACATTCCTGGCAATCTTTTGTCCATTTTTCTCCTGGCTATATAAAAAAGAAAAATACACATAAAGGGAAGGGAAAAAAAAAAAGTAAATTCAAACCAAAATAATTCTATTTGCTTTTAGTTAACATATTCATGGATACATTGATACCTGATTATATCTGCCTTTTCATATTTTTAGATTTTTATAAGAAACCCTTGAATGGAAGCTTATTAGGGGAAGATACTGGAGACCACCGAAGGTTCTGAGTGTTCACAAAGCTATCACTTTCTATTTGTTAGTAGTGTCAGTGTGAGTGATACAGGAGTTCTAAAGGAAAAGTGATTGAGCTTTGCCTGCATTTTTGAATACAAAATGATCATATAACAAACTCATTTACACATTAGATTCAATATTTGTGTGCAGCTGAGGAACTAAGAATGAAGACTGAACATTATCAGCAACAGGTAAAATTTATTACCCATCTCTCCCTTCATCTAGAATAACTTTAGCAAGACAGATTTCTGTAAATAACAGAAACTGTATGAGAGGTTATTGGAAGAATATATCATCACTTACTGTTAAATTTCTTACGCCTGCTCTAGCACTCATTATTTTTAAGACTATTTTTTCAAATGTTTGTTTTCATTTAAAGTCTTCACCAACCTAAGCAAAGCTTTGGCTTAGTGGAAGACTAAATATCCTCTTGCGTCATTTGTCTGTGCACTTTAAGCCACACTGACTATGATACTCACCCATCTGCGTTCTCCATTTGGTTCCCTGCAAGCTGAAAACAAAAAAAAAGTAACAATCAACCAAATGAATGGAGATTTACCCCACTGAAAACTGACATAAAGGAGTTTCAGATAAAAATATTGTGAAGATAAAGGTAACAAGAAAAGGAATATGCAGACTAGTTCTTCTGAGTGTAGAGTTCTACCATCTTGATAGGTCTCATGCAAGGAAGGATGATGAAAAAAGATAATATCAATTATTAATACATTTTTAGATGAGGAGAGTAAAGGAGCTTAAGGAGGATGATTTGCCAATGACCTGAACTTGTAAAAGACAGCAGTAGAACTCAGGACTCCTGACTAACAATCCCGATCTCTATTTATTCCCCAAACTTGCTACAGATTACTTACAACATTCAGGGACACAGATGTTGCTCTCTGAATGCAGGAGTGTCATTCCTTCAGGACAGAAACAGCCTTCAGTTATTCCATAGCCAGGATGCCCAACTGAGCTAGAATGAGAAGAATGTATGTATTTAAGCACAACATTTTTGTGGTGAAACAGTAGACAAAGCAGAATATACAGAAGGTCAACATGTCAGATACAAGAGAGACAAAAAATTTACACTTTCTGAAGTGCAACAAGAAACATATTGATAGGGCTGATTGATATTTATAAATCTTGAATAAATTTTTCAAATTTGCAACGTATTTCATCATGAATGAAATTTTGAAGGAAAGAAGATAGGTGATAATGGGGGGAAAGAAAGAAAATTATAAGCAGTTGTTTCAGGATGAGCTTTTTTTGCCTTTCCATACCTTTGGTCACAAGTAACAGGATTAATGGGCCCACAAGGCTTATATACCAGGCTTTCTGGACAGCTGAATGCTGTATGGAAAAAGACAAAAAAAGATTAAAAAATTCACAGTAGATGCATTTTTGCCACAGAAATTACTACAGCTCTGTCATTTTCATCTGCAGCTTCTGTGAGAAAGGACCCCCCTGGAGTTTTGTCAACAGTGGCCAAAGGTTAGATATATGATGTGTTTACCGAATAAAAAACTAACTTCTACCATTTATCACACCTATTTTGAGTTCTGCAATACTTACAGCATGTATTGTTGGTCTTTCCTCTCCAGTCAATGCAGACACCTCTAGAAGCACACTCCGTAGCATATATCTCCAAACTGGAACACTGCATGGATTCATCATCTATGCGACATCCATCAAAAACACAGCCTTGGAAAAATGGTTTTGGTGGTATCACGGTATGACATTCTGCAAAAATCCTGCAGACAGAAAAGAAAGCCCCTTCTATGTTAATTGAATCATGACATAAAGGCTTTTCCTGTCAGACAACACTTGGCAGTCAATAGCATGTGACTTTTTGCTTCAGAAAGGAAGGTATAATGAAGAAACAAACCCCTAGGAACAGCTCGTAAACTGAGAGATAGGTGTAGAAGAGATTAGGAAATCCAAAACTTCTTTTTCTTTTTTTTTTTTTTTGAAGAGGTTAATGGTCATAGTGAAAAGCTGTGTACACATACAGAAACATCAGTCTGAGAGCACAAATTTAGTGCAAAAGGCAACTGCACCAGACTGGGAAAAGAGGGATGACAAAAGTAGTCTATAGATAGAAAAATCACACGTAAAATAGCTCCAAACTTCTAAGATACTACAGAAAGCACATGTAAGAGGGCCTTTATAAATGGCTCAGCTGAAAAAAAAGCTGTTTTCAGCCTACACAAGTTTAGGAAATACTTCAGGAACCAAACTTTTGTGCTTTTGGAGCTCCATGTTTTACATAAAATGTACAAAGAATGAAAAACACTTGGCTGTTTGTGTCTGCTTTCTTAACCTACTGGATAACCAGGTTCTTTATGATTTGTAGTAAAGATCCACTCCAAATTTAGAATTAAGCCTTTGCTTAATAGTATAATTAAGAGTTATTAAGAATACCCTGGTAGTATTGAAACCAAGAGTATGGATTTTAGTGCTTGCTGCATCCCTTGTATTCTGACTTCATCTCTCCTTGCTCAGTTATCTTTGGCTTGCAAATCATTTCAGTTATTATCACATGCTAAGGTTATAGTTGATATTTTTATATATATACATATACTGGAAGTTTTGTCTAGAAAGAATGAATTTGTTCAGGTTTTTTTCTTACTCGCTCAAGATTAACTTGCAGAGAGGAGGTGTATCACATTGAGGTTTTGGTGAAGGTGTGGTTACAACTGGTGGTATCGGTACTCCATGGCATGTCTTGTTGTCATCTACAATCCAGTGATGAGCCATTTGGGGACAGGAAGAAATGGTCTTACCACTTGGTAAGCGGCATTCATCTTCTTTATTATTTGTACATGTTCCTGAAAGAGACAAGCTGTGTAAGTCTCATAAGACACGTCAGAAGTGCACACCACGTTATTGTGCTGATATGTTTAGATGTGATGCAATCGTGAAATGCATATGGTGCCTTGCTTCAAAGGTAGTGCTTTCTTTAGAGTTATATGAATTTTAATTTAGGTTATAGAAAAACAAACAAGTCTAAAAGCTCAGCCCCAAAGAAAAGAAAAAGCAGATTGCTGAAATATTGAGCTTTTGATATCCTACAGAAGTGGAAGAGCAGAAGTGTTCTCATTTCCATTTTACAGCTCATTAAAAATTTCTGTCAATTATGAGACTGCATAGCCAGAGTAGGTGAGAACAACTATGGTAGAGTGGGGAAAGAGTGCCACTTCCAATGAGTGCATCCATCTTACCACACTGTCCTTCAGTGTTGTTGCCAAATTTGCTGTATGGGAGTTTCACAGAGAAAATTAGACCACTAAAGGTGATGGTTGCACCAATCTCTTTTATTTCAACAATCATATTGATGCCAAGAGTGGAGAAAGAAATGCCGTCTTTTTCGAAGCCTGGTTTGACAATCTTCTCGTTGAAGTACATCTGAATGCAGGGTTAAAAAAACCAACAAAACACAACTTCAGAATAAGCACTGCTTCAGTCTGATTGTTTTAAATAATATATTTTCTAACCTTCATGCTTATTGCATAACTCCATATGGTAGTGCATCACATCCAATACCCACTGACAGCTCAGCATACTCATTCATGCTGAGAGAAGAATCACACTATTGACTTGTGTTTTTGTTTCTTCGTTATCTGTTTGTTTACATAAGTGAATGGCACAACGTACCAGTTTTCAGGAAATATGAAATAAGCAGCAGCATGACCATTCTTTGTGCCTTCTCTGTCAGCTGTATTAATCTATTTCCCAGTGTTATTTACGTGTAAACAAGCATAGTACATTTATATCTGCATAATGCTAAGCTGTTTATGATATTGTTATTAGAACACAGTGCAATCTTGTTTTTTCCCCTAACTATACCCTCTACCTTCATCACCTCCATGATATATTCTCACAGACTATCTCAAACCAACATTAGTAAGGCTTATGGACCTTATGTCTTTCTTGCAAAAATAGGGGGGAAAAAAAATGTATTTTACCACATTGGTCATGACGCCATTCATGAGTTGCCGAGTCAACACCACTTTTGCAGACTTGTAGAAAATAATAATGGATTTAGGGCAGGAGAGTCCGTCTTTTGCATCGCAGTAATAATTGTCAATGTAAACACGGAAGTTGTCATATTTAGGGACAATCTGTTGCACCAGGACATAAGTGCAGTTTTCAAGGAAAGTATAGTAGATTCCATCAAATGTAATGTAATGAGGATCACCCCATCCACTACACACACCTGGAACAGAGAAAATATTTGGAAGATTAGGACAAGAATTAATGTAAAAGAACAAACTGAGTAACTGAAAAGGACTTACTGCAATTTACAGAGCAACCCTAAGAAAAGAAGCTGCCCATATAATCTGTGTAAAGCTTTGCTTTTTTCAAAAAGTATTGTTCCATAATCTACTGGTGCTTACATTGACATTCATATCGGTAACAACAGCCATTTTCATCAGGTACAAGGACTGCGGGATATTTGTTTGCACAGGTAATTTCCTTTACAGGTGGGCAATACGTTGGTACTACATCTATGTCATTGTCTCCCTTACAGATGACTTCTGTACAGTTGGATAATTTGAAACTTTCTCCAGGCTGCAAAAAGAATAAAAAATTCTTGTCACAAAAGTAGGTAAACTGGCATAACATTTACTAAATCTGAAGCAAAGACTAAAATGAAACTCTTCACTAATAGTAAAAGTAGCAAATATTCTACACAATAAATATCTATAATGCTAAAAGGAAGTGGGAACCTTAATTACAAGTGTTTCTTCTGCATGAGGAGCACTTCTGGAGTTTAGGGGGATAAATCTTAGGTAAAATGAACTGATGTCCTTTATACTATGTACAGTGCACTTCAGTGTCAGCAGAGACCACCAAAAACAAACCCAAATGTACAGAAGTAGAAGTAAGAGGGCAGGAGAACAGAAGCAGATACACGACTCCAAGTAGCTTAAATGTTTCTGCTAAGTGAAAAAAATAACATGTACAAGAAAACTCAACCTGTTATGGCAGAGGTCTTGATATTGGTGCAATGCATCAGTGTTTTACTAGCACTAAACTCATTAAAAAAATGTAACTTGCTTTATAAGTATAAAAAAGGCAAATTCAAACTTAGGGCATGTATTTTGCTCATCATTAGCAAAGTAAATATGACAACCTGCACATGTAAGGTTTAGAGACTACAAGCTGTTCCATTCTGGTATTACCTGAACAATAATAATATTTTGAAAGTCATAAAATAACTGACATACTCGTAGTGGAGGGTAAGTAGTAGAAACACATCCGTGAAAATGGAAACTTGTAGTAGTGCTTGGCAGTGGAACTGATGTTGTTGTGGTAGACCATTCAGAGGAAGTAGTGGCTACAGGAGTAGGGACGGTACAAGGGCCAGTGTGTCGTTCAATTGTACATGTTGAGCTACAGATGGCATAAAACCTACATCCATCACTATCCATTCTATCGTAAATCAAATCACCTGTGGAAAAAGAGAAAAAGTAAAAATGAACAATTAGATATAAAAAAAGAATAGAAAAAAGTAAAAAAAAGAACAATAGAAAAATTACAAAAAACACTAACTAAAGATAATGAATAAAAAAACCTGACGAAAGCGTTAAAAACAAACCGGAAAACTTGAACAATATTATCATAAATGAATGAAAACTAACCAGGTGAAAAAATAGCATTGCCAATCTTGCAGAAACATGGAGTAGTTAAAATGGGAGATGGAGTTCTGGTTGACAAAGGTGCACTTGGTGGAATAGTGGTAGTGGTGATGGTGGTGGGGCTGGT
>WBMV01007989.1:0-13033 GCA_013396655.1 Campylorhamphus procurvoides
TCTCCCTCAAACTAAGACACACCCCATCCTTCAAACCTTGGCACATTGTCCCATGGCTTGCCATGGGCAAGCCTGATATTATCCCACTCCCCTTTCACATCTAGTTTAAAGCTCTGTCAATGAACCCCACTAGTTCATGAGCAAAGACCATCTTCCCTGTTTGAGAAAAGTGAATCACATCCAACACCAGCAGGCTTGGTGCCATGTAGACTATCCCATTATCAAAACCCCCAAAATTCTGGTGTGACATCAGCCACAAAGCCATATATCAATAGCCTGGGCCCATCTATTTCTTCCAGTATTGCTGCCTGCAACTGGAAGGATAGAGGAAAAAATAACCTGTGCTCCAGATTTCCTTACCATCCGTTCCAAGGCCCTGAAGTCTCTTGATTGCCCTTGGGCTACGTATTGCAGTTTCATCACCACCCATGTGGAAGAGCAATAATGGGTAATAGTCCGAGGACCATACCAGGCTAGGAAGTTTCCTAATGATGTCCTTAACCCGAGCCCTGGGGAGGCAGCAGAACTCCCTAAAAGGAGGGTCCGTCCAACATATTGGAACCTCTGTTCCCCTCAGAAGGGAGTCACCTACAACTATAACCTGTCTTTTCTTCCTCGCGGAGGTGGTCATGATACAGGGAGTAGGCATTTCTGACCTTGGTGCAGATGGACCATCATCCACATCAACTGACTGACCTTCTCCGGGTCCAGAGCCTCATCATACCTGTTGTATAGAGGCACTTGGGAAGGCGAGGTAGGCAGTTCACCTACCACCCCAAGGATCCCCTTGATCTTGTGATTTTTCTGGTGGATATTCCTGTTTCTGTCTCAGGGAGGGCAGAGCATGGTTCTAACAGTCTATCTCTTTCTCACACTCCCTGATGCTCCTTAACTTTTCTACTTCCTCTCATAGCTCTGCCACCAGGATGAGCAGATCCTCTATTTGGTCACACCTCACACAGGTGTTCTCACTACTGTCATCAGGTACTAGTGAAAGTCTCTGGCATGTCCTCCAGCCTGAGACAGGGGTGGCTATATGTTTTTGTGGGAGCTGTCTGGACTGCCATATCAGTTCTGGCAAGTGCAGAGGACATAGCTTTTTGCTGTGTGGATACCACAGATAAGCTCCTTCTGGGAGGGTGATGGCCCCCAATTGAATGGACTTTTTGAGCTGGTAGGGTGACAACACCCTTCCTTCTAACTCTTCCATGAAAACTGTCACACAAATTGCCATGTCACACCCTGATTGCTAGCATTCCTTCGGCTGTTTTTTATAGGTGTGGGAGTGGCTGCAGTTGCTCTGGCAATGCCCAGGCCTCACAAGAGCTGCAGGCTCCTGGTGGGTGTCTCTGCTACCCTGGCATTTCCTTGCCTCAGGAAACCCCCCTGTACACCAAGATCTGCCTTGGCTCCAGAGCAGCTCACCTCAGCTTTGACTGTAAAGAACTGGCAAGATAATAAATATTCTGAAAAACACTCTTCAAAGATGTTTGCTTCCCCTTTATTTAGTACTCAAATAAGCCCTAAATTAACTTAGTGGGAAAAAAACCAAACACCTAAAAGCAAAATACCCACATGAATGCATAAAGGGCTAAAGGAACTCAACACACGTTTCCCTCAGACAAATCATATGTTCCTTCAAGAGTTGCCAGAAGCAGAAAGCTTCATACTTTTAAACAAAGGGCACTTAATGTATCTACATCTTAGCACTGCTCCAAGAGATTAGCAAAGCAACTCATTTCAGAATTGGTATGTGCATGCCTGATAAAGCATGGTAAAGGATATAAATCCAAATTCTTACCTTCCTTAGATGAATATGAAAAAGCTTAATAAGATGCAGTCTTACTTTTTATAGGCAATACTGGAAAACAGGGAGACCCTCTAGATTACTAGAAAAGTCCACATTCTGAAAGAGTTTGAATTTCCAAAATTAGTATTTTTTTTATAATTGCAGTTACAATAACAGAACAAGTTTTAAAAGAATACCATCACTGCAGAAGAGGGTTGAAGCAATGTCTTACCAACTACTGATACTTACTAGCACAACAAAACTGGCAACATAGGAATCTACTTTGCTACTGTCACAGAGAATCCCAGTCATAAAAATGAAGTATTAACAAGCTACAGACGAAGACAGGAATTCACTAGCAATTCTTCCCTCACTCTACTTACCCTTCTCTCTACCTGCTGCAAGCTAAGCCTTCACTAAGTGACCTAGATAAGCTTTGCTGTTGTATGAATACACAGGTGTTTTCATGTTCAAGGTAATGGTTTAAATACCTTCCACATGGACAAACTCAAGAAGTGGGTCTATGGGAATCTCATGAGGTTCAACAAGGCTATGTGCAAGGTGCTGCACCTGGCTCAGGGCAATCCCCGTTTATCAACACAGGCTGGGGGATGAAGGGATTGAGAGCAGCCCTGTAGAGAAGGACTCAGGGATGCTGGTGGATGAGAGAATGGATATAAACTAGCAATGTGTGTTTGCAACCTAAAAAGCCAACTGTATCCTGGGCTGCATTAAAAGCAGTGTGGCCAGCAGGTTCAGGGAGGTGATTCTACCCCTCTGCTCTGGTGAGACCCTACCTGGAATACTGCATCTAGCTCTGGGGCCCCCAGCACAGGAAGGACATTAACCTGTTGGAGCAAGTCCAGGGGAGGGCCATGAAGATGATGGGAGGGATAGAACATCTCTTCTATGAGGAAAGGCTGAGAGAATTGGGATTGTTCAGCCTGGAAAAGAAAAGGCTCTGCGGAGACCTTATAGCAGCTTTCCAGTACCTAAACGGGACAACGAGAAAGATGGAGAGGGACTTTTTTACAAGAGCATGTAGTGACAGGACAAGGGGGAATGGCTTCAAACTAAAGGAGGGTAGGTTTATATTAGATATTAGAAAGAAATTTGCTATGAGGGTGGTGAGGCACTGAAACAGGTTGCCCAGAGAAGTTGTGGATGCCTCATCCCTGGAAGCATTCAAGGCAAAGTTGGATGGGGCTCTGAGCAACCTGGTCTAGTAGAAGGTGTCCTTGCCCATGGCAGGGGGTTGGAACTAGATATCTTTAAGGTCCCTTCCAACTCAAACCATTCTAGGATTCCATGATTCTATGAACTTCATTTTTGCTAGTGTAATTTTCTTTGTATAGAAGAACCCTACTTACATATACATTCCCTGTTTTAATTAACTACATTTTATTATCCATTAACATTTGGAAGTGCATTGTAGATAAAGATCAAAAGTTGCACTGATGCTAGTAGGCATCTACATTATCAAGATGGTTTTTTTGCAGTCCCATTTGGGACGGTACGAAAATGGATTTTTGTAATAAGTTTCATTTCAGTAGTGTTTTATTGATGGTATTCTTGGAAAACCAAAGTCCTCACTAGGATACAAGACAAACGAATGTGCTTTTTTCAGGAACCAGTTGGACTGTCACCCTGTAATGGAGTGCCTTAAGGGGAATGGGATACCTGCAAAATGGAGGGCTTTGAAGACACATGGCAACTGGCAAGTGAGGACAAAGCCGGTGAAGTTTGATCACACACAACCTTAGAGCACATCAGAGTGGTTTCAAATGTAGTTTAGTCTTTTATTCCTTGTCTGCCATGCCCTTTGTGGAGAGGGCAAGACATTTGCAAACACACCTTACAAGTGACACAAGTATTTTTCATAGGAAAAAAATATATTCTGAAACAAGCTTAGATCAGCACAGAATGCAAGCACATAGTATCAAAAATGTGAAAGTATTTTTTTTTAACTCTATGCAGTACGTTAGGACTTGAGCTAAAATATTGGACACAGTCCACACTATCCAATTCTCAATGTTACACATTAAAAAAAAATAATAATATGGAGTAGACCAAGTGGCAAATCTGTAAGAGAGCAACAAAAAAATTAGATGTCTAAAAAACGATGTACAAAGAAAGGCTGAGGGAATTATGCCAATTTGGCCAAAAGATGATGGCTAATGGGCATAAATGTATCTCCATAACAGTAGACAGAATAGAGGAGATCAATCACAGGAAGGGAAAATTAAATTACATAATGGAAACACTCTCTAAGGATAAAGATGACAACACACTAGAACAGACTTGGGGGGAGTTTATGAAGTGTCCATTCTTTTGGAGGTTCTCAGGAACAGGCAAAACAAACATCAACACAGACTGTTATATGTACTATTGATTGCATCCTCAGACAGAAGGAAGGATGGATGAGACAAAACTCTCCTAAATGGAAAAAATACCATGGAAGTTGTCACCTCAGGGTATATTTCCACCAGAATCTATAGTTTGTTTGTCTTTGAAAAACCTTTAAAACTCTTGTTCATAGAAAAAGGAAACATTCACAGCCTATGTAAAGTAACAAACACAAATGCTACAAAAGCTTTCTATGAGATTCAGCAGCTCTTCAGTTTGCAACTTCAAGTAAGAAATATTCTTTGAAAATCACTATTGCTCATTTTACACATGCTATCAGCCTGTGGGGAAAATAGCTGGAAAACAGGCTTTTTGGCCAAAAAATATTTGGTGTCAGACAACAGTCAAGAGACATGGGACGTTTCCCTAGTAACAGCATACAAAGATCTAAAAAGTAGTATGAGAAGTAGAAAAACCGGTTTTATTACAAGCAAATAAACTGAACAAGAATTACTAACCTAAAGCTTATTTTTGTTTTTGATTGTTACTAACCTATAGGCGTTTCGCAGAAGTTNCATTTCACGGACTTTTGTTTTTTTCTAAATTTAATAAAAGCAATTTTTCTAACAGTAGTGCCTGATGCTACAGAGCCAGGAAAACTGCCGATCTATCTGCAAGCAACTAGAACAGCAATTGTTGCAAAAACAAGATAGTATAGAAAAGCTCCACTGGCAGCTGACAGAAGCCATTGCTAATTGATTGCTGTAGTTCACAAAAAGATTGCTGTAGTTAAAAAAAGAAAAGCTCTCCCCAGGGGAAAAAGGACCAAAAAATTTGTGCAAAGAGAAAACCACATCAAGGAATCTGAAAACTACAACTTGAGATACAAATAGAGAAAAGATGGATGAATTCGCAGAATAGGGATACAAGCAGAGTTAAAGAGCATTTAGATCTGAAGCAGGTAAAAGTTTCCTCAGATACATAAAACCCATGAATAAAGATATAAAAATTGCTACCAACCAAAGCAACACCCAGAAGAATGAAATAGAAAGGTGTGTTCCTAGGGCTGCTAAAAAGGAAGAGGGAAATTAACCTACTTTACAAAGTGCTGAGCAGGCATTACCAGATTTATCCAAATGTGATTATGTTCACAGACTCCTAGACCTTATAAGGTCTAGGAAGTTCTGGAAGAGGAAATAAAATGTAGGGTAGAGCAACAAGGAAAAACAAATTGGTTTGCTATGGTACTGAGTGCCTCCACTGAGGAAGCAAAGCCAAACCCCATCAAAAGAAGAATTGCAAGGACTGATTCAACAGCCAGCCCTAAGGTACAAAGTTCTATACTCAATCTTTTTATTTTTTTAGACTGAAATAGATTTTGTCTTTCTTTTCCTTTATTATGCCCTTTTCCTTCTTTCCTTCCTGAGTAATCCCTAAGTCAGAGAGCACAAGAGCTAAAGAAGGAAAAGAACAAGAGGACTCAGTTAAAAATCTGTCTACCTAGAAGATAATCTGTCATGTTAGTATAAGAGCATACCTTGTAAACATTTTGAAACACTATAATGTCACTTCTTCCTTTATTTATTGCCATAAGAAGGAAAAAGAAAAACAGTATTAATATCCCAATTCTCACTGCCCAACTTCACCTTGTGTTTGAAACATGTGGCACTTTTAGAACTCAATCCTGCAAATGGCCAGAATTCGTAACTATCCTAGAATTTTGGAGTACTTGATCTTAGATTTCATATAAAACTTAAATATTTGTCAGATTTATGAAAGTGACTAGTCCCACCTTCTACAGTGGATCTAGTTGCTTAAACATTAATAACCCAACAATGAATATAAAAAGCTGTGGATTACGATGAAGTGGAATTAATTTGATTCAATGCTGGCTGTTCATTTTATGTTTTTCAATGACGTGGTTCAATCACAGTAATAAGATTACCATATTAGGCAAAATTATGCAGATTTGAAAAAAAATACAGAAGAGTTCTGAAATTCACATCCCCTTAAGTATGCTAAAAATATATTAATGGCATCAAAGCACCTAAATCTTTGGAATTTCATCAGTCTCCAAGTATTTATTAGGCTCTCATCACACTGGACAAGGCAGAAGAAACAAATGCCATGGCATTTGTACATTTGGTTCATTCAGCATTTTTCCAGTCAAAACATTGCACCTGAATGAAAGCAAAATTAACCCCACAAAGACTGTGTAGAGCATTCTTGGTGTACAAAGGACAGTTGTAACATGGACTGATTCTTCAGCTAACTTAATTTACACTATTTTTTAAAGTAGACTAAAATTATAGTCTCCACTATAGACTAAAACTATGTTAAACTATATAAAACCATGTTATTATAAAGCAAATGGATATTACATTTCTTAAAAGTTTATTAACACTGATCGTGAATTATATTTCTTAATATATAAGCTGATTTTAAAAACAAATTATTTCTGAAGTAATAAATGGTCAAATCTCATTTTACAACAACAGATATTTAAAACAAAAACCTGCAATTTACTATAACCAAACTGCCTTAGAGTAATCCTCCTCCTTTTTTTCATGGAAATTTCTATGAAATAATCAAACACCTTTAAAACTGAAGCTAACAAAAAGATTTTACTTCAACATTTGACTTTGGAATTTTAAAAAAAATTCTCATTACAGATATTGCAAAAGCCAAAGTAGCAGGTATGGATCATCAAGTTCAAATAGGCACTTTGTTTTTCTTTTTAAAAAAATACTTACACATCCACAAGTAGTACATAATCTTTACTGTCTTCTGAAATTCTATGGGAATGTCTACACAGATGTCCTGGTAGAAACATGGACCCACTGGAAAATTCTCAGGAAGAGGTGGCCAGTTATTTTTTCTACCTGCAAATCAGAAAAGAAAAAAAAAAGGAAAAAAGGGGCTCTATAATACAGTTTTAATCTCTGTATACTACAAAGAGAGATGCATTTGGAGTTGTTCAAATTGTTTCATGCATGTTTCACAAGCGTATAGATAATTTGGGCTACCAAAACCCCAAAGTTTTATTAGCAATCCTCACACAGCACTAAAAATAAACTTCAGAAATAAAATACAATGAAGTGCAGACAGATCAAGGAAAGTACAATATTTTATCTATGTAAAAGACTAAGCAGGCATCTGACAGTTCCTATAAAGTAATGAGAAAGAATTCTTCACAAAACAATTTCACAGAGTTCCTTGATTTTAAATGCACATTTCCCTAAGTCCCACTATACTCTCATACTTTGTAGAACATGAAGACTGGGAACTAAAAAACATTCTCCATTCTCAGAATCCTGATATTTGTAATACCTGGATATCTCTAACACTTTGAACCAGTTTCTAATAGAGTTTACAGTCAAAGCTTTACCTAAAAGCTCATAAGCCTGAAGAAAAGCAGCTATTTAAATGGTGTAAACTACTTTTTTTGTTACAGAAGATGCCCTACAGTATCAATATATTTTGATACAGTTGTGTGACAGTGAGGATACCACAAAGGACAACACAGTATCAGATGCTTGGATTTCCTGTATGCTAATTTGTTCACAGACTAGAGTATATATTCTACAGAACACAAGTCAATACACACATAGACTCAGAGATTCAACTGAGATAACAACAAAAAACCTTTACCATATAATTTCAAATTCTGGATGCAAGAGATGCATTAATCATGATATTCAAAAAGTGGAGCTGAATTAGAGAGTAACCTAAAGGAAACTTTATTTGAGATTCTGACAAAGTTTTGCTTGCAATTGCTATCTTCAACCATATCTTTACTAGCAGTTCATCTATATTGGGTGTGGCTGAGATGGAGTTCATTTTTCCATAGCAGCCCTCACAGTGCTGTGCTCTGCATTGGTAGCTAGAAGAGTGTTGATAACACACCTGTGTTTTAGCTACTGCTGAGCAGCACTGGCATAACATCAGCACTGTCTCTCAACATTCCCCCCATCAAGGGGCTGGGGTGGGCAAGATCCTGGGAGGGGACACAAGTAGGTCAGCTGACCCAAATTAACCAAAGGGATATTCCATACCATTTGATGTCAGCTCATATATAAAAGCTAAAAAAAGAAGGAGGAAGGGGAGGTGTTCATTATTTACAATGTTTGCCTTCTGGAGCAACCATTACAAGTGCTGAAGCCCTGCTTCCTGGGAAGTGGCTGAATATCACTTGCTGCTGGGAAGTAGAGAATAAAATTTTTTTTTCCTCTTTGCTTGTGCAAGTGCATGTGCAAACTTTCACTTTTGCTTTAGTAAACTGCCTTATCTCAACCTACAAGTACTTTTCCATCTTATTTTCTTTCCCTTGTCCAGCTGGGAAGTAGAGCAATAGAGCAGTTTGGTGGCCTTCTGGCATCCAGCCAAGGTCAACTCACCACATAAGAACAGAAACCTTGCAAAGATTACACACTTGCATTATTTCTTATTTCTTTTGCCACTCAGACAAGATGAAGCTGGCAGTTCTGTCCAAACAGGTCCAAGGCACTAATTATTTGTTAAATTCTCTGCCTCTTCCACTGAACATTTTTTATCAAGCCTTTTAGAACAGGGGATTTACAGAGGGAGCATACAAAAGGTAACCAAGCAATATTCCCATCCATAGTAAAAACGTCTTTGGGATTTCTTATATGAAAAATCTGATAATAATTCGGATCTTCATTCTGCAGTATATGGTTACTTCTTTCAGGACCAATAGTTTCAAGACAGTCACAGAAAAAATCAGATATAATAGTTCAAGTTTTTAATTAAGAACATTATCTGATGTGTTTTCCCATCCCTGTGGCACAAGTTTCAAAATTTTCAACTAAGACTGAAAGACAGCTTGATGAGTTGGTTTGAGATAAAAAAACAAGTGGCATTTTTCTAAATATACTTTGAATATTCATATTCCAAGACTATATCTTGATAAGCAAAAAGTTACTTCATTCCACACAAGTTACCATCTCAAGGCCTATTAACATAACTTCAAATGACATACCTACACTATGAATGCAGTTACTCCCAAACTAGCTTCATGCACGTCCAGAAAGGGATTTTCAGGCATGCCCAAATGGGCTTGCTGAAATAGGAAGCAGTACACATTAATAAACTCAAGTGCATTACTGCACAGAACATGAAAAGAGAAGACTGAAGACATCAAAGAACAGTTTGGGTTGGAAGGGACCTTAAGTGTCATCTAGTTCCAACTCCCCTGCCATGGGTAGGGACACCTTCCACTAGACCAGGTTGGTCCAAGCCCCTTCCAACTTGGCCTTGAATGTTTCCAGGGATGGGGCATCTACAACTTCTCTGGGCAACCTGTTCCAGTGCCTCATCACCATTATGGTAAAGAACATCTTCCCAATATCTAATCTAAACCTACTCTCCTTCAGTTTAAAGCCATTCCCCATTGTCCTGTCACTACATGTCCTTGTAAAAAGTCCCTCTGGCTCTCTTGTAGTCCCCCTTTAGGTACCGGAAGGCTGCTATAAGGTCTCCTCAGAGCCTTTTCTTTTCCAGGCTGAACAACCCCAGCTCTCTCAGCCTGTCTTCATAGGAGAGGTGCTCCAGCCCTCTGATCATCTTGGTGGCCTTCCTCTGGAATTGCTCCAACAGGTCCCCTTCCTTCTTATGTTGGGGGCCCCAGAGCAAGATGCAGTACTCCAGGTGGGGTCTCACAAGAGTGGAGTAGAGGGGGAGAATCACCTCCCTCGACCTGCTGCTGAGCAGACCTACCGGCTTGAAGATCTTTGCATTTTAGTCAATTGCATATGACAAGTGTCCTAAATGTGCAGCCAGCATCTTAAATTAAATGCAAATAGCTAGAGTACTGTTGCAAAAGACATTGTCCTCCAATCAAAACATCTCTAAAATGTTTTCAAAAAGGAGTTAGAAAAAAACTCAGAAGGAAAGGAATATTGTTCTCCTCATTCATAACATAAAATTTCTGACATGCAGCATCTTTTATGCAGTCATTTGGGCTCAATATCCTCTTTCAAGCTTTAAGAGCTATCTCTTCTCTATTCAGCCATCCCAAAGAATCCTTTAGATTCTTCATGGACTCTTCAAGCACTTGAATGTGAACAACTTGTCATGGTTTAGGAATGGTATTCCCCAATTTAGTGCTCCCTCTGAAACTACACTGGCACTCGCTTCCCCTCCCCCTCCAGTTGGAAGCACAAAAGGCAAAGATCACAGGTTGACATAAGAACAATTTACTGGAAACAGCAATGAAATAGGAAAACAAACAATAACAACAATATTAATAACAAAAGGTATAAGACAAAGAAACTATTTACACGGAAAGTCTGCAGCAATACCGACCGTTTCATCCCTCCTGCTTTCTCCCCCCAGAAGGAATGCCCTTCTTCTCAGAAGCCAGAGAGACACCCTTTCTCCCACTCCTGGCAAATGATGTAAGGTGGTATCAAATAGCCTCCTAGACACACCCATAGCCACGTCCCCTCAGCAACTACTACTACAAAAAAAATTTAACTCTCCTGGCCAAAACTAGGACACAACTGCAACCTAATAACACAGTAAATACCCATTTTCAAAATATCCTGAAACATGCATGCGGTATCAGAGTTATGTTCTGTATGATACAGATGAACAAAACTGTCCCTGAAGCCTGAAAGAGACAAGTAACCAATCTAGACCATCAATATAACTTAGTAAAATTAGATGAAGAGCAATATATAGAGAAAAAAATTTAAAATAACCCAAAGCCACAAAAAATAATTATGTGGGAGAAGAGGTACAGAGATTTAATAAAGACATTGAAAAGAATAAATACTGAGAAAATAAAAATGGATTAATGTAGGGACACTATAATCATGATTCTTTTTCTTAGAAGAATTCCTTATTCCCAGATCCTAGCGTATGACTGGCATAAAGTTCCTAAGAATTTGAATTACTAAGTGATCATGCAATCTGGAATTGTACTGCTGTCTATTCCAATAACCACATGAGCAAATAAACCTCAGCACACGTGGAAATACAACAGTCAGAAAAGATCACACAAAGTCAATCTTGCATAGTGTTTTGTTGGGGATTTTTTAACTTCAGTCTAAAGTTTTTCCCATAGATCTACTTCTAGCAAAGTATCTTCACTTAAAAGGATGCAAATCTCATATGTGAAATTTCAGTATGAAAACTGATGGTTACTTACAGTTTGTGGCAAAATGAGATACAGATCTTGACTATGGGTTCCAAAACAACATATGAAAAATTAACAAAATATTAATAACAGAATAAATCTTTCTGCTATTTACATAGAATATTGCGTCTGTAACATAGCAAAAAGATCAGAAAATGTTTCAAAATGGTAACGTTCTCCTACAGCTATACTGACAAGAGAAATCAAAGATGTTACTTATGAAGTTACTTTTACTTCTCAAACTGCTCCATTTCTATTCAATACTCTTACTTGGATATTAACCTAAAATAAAAATAGCTAATAGCAGAGAGTAACATGTAACATAGGCTTCATTTAAAATTTTTCCTGTGAAAATCTGCACAGGACAGTTTTTATTCACTGTATGCATTGTTCCCAAGGAGAAAAATTTTCTTTTCCTGAAGAGGTTATAAAACTCCCTTTGATCTGTTTCACAGCAACACTGTAAAACTAAAACAGTTTCTAAGAAAAAACTGAAATTTCTGTAATTTAAAAAAAGTATTTATTTCATGCATACCCCCCTGCTGATTGACACTCTGCATCACCCTTTCTCTGTGCTCTAGTTCAGCTGCTTTTCTTTCCAGCTCTTCCTGACGCTTTAGCAGTTCTGCCTGGGCCAAGGCATGCTCCTGAACAAAATAAGCATCGTTAGATATTGATTAAAAAATGCAAACAGAAAATAAATATTCCAAGTCTATTTTCCAAAATTGAGCATCTCCAGTTATGAAGACTGAGCTAATATTACACAAATTTGTGCAGTAACTGATTAAAGGCAGTATTCATTTTCATAAATCATCAGGAAAACAATGTTTATTAATGAAATATGCTACTCAAGAAGTGTATTTATATTATCATAATTGAAAGGAACCTGGTGCCTGAAAGTTATAGACAAACCTTTGAAATTTGTGTGTAAGCAGGTGGTTCTTCTGTTGGTTTCATTATTGCTGGCTGGGTACTGGGTACATTAGGCATTTTCACATTTCCTGGAGAAGGCTAAGAAAACAAGAGACAATTATGGGGAAACAATCTCCTATTCTAATAAACATCTTTTCATTAACTCTGTAAGAACTAATCCAGTTGTTTTAAAGGAGCTATTACTGACAAATGGAATTTCTGATATGCTACTTGCAATATTTATAACTTTTAGGTTATAATATATATTCTGTGGTGCAGTGTTCCACTTGTTTGTTTTTTAACTGCACTATTTGCCATAAACACACATGGAATTTTATGGATCAATAGAAAGTGAAAAGAATTTTATTTTTTTCAGATATGAATAAGGACAGTTATTATTTAAGAGAATGGCATGATTTAACAGAGATCTATTCCTATTCTCAAACATGATGTCATTTATTAGTAATGTCTTCCAGAGCTTTCTACTTAACAAAGGTTAACCAGAGAAGCAATGTATTGTATTCAAAAAGGGCAAGAAGGAGGACCCAGGGAACTACTGTCCACTCAGCCTCACCTCAACCCCTGGAAAGGTGATGGAGTGCCTCATCCTGGAGGCCATCTCTACCCACATGGATGACAAGAAGGTGATAAGGAGTAGTCAGCATGAATTCACTACTAAAGGGAAATCATGCTTGACCAACCTGATTGCCTTCTACAACAAGACAACTACCTGGATGAATGAGGAGAGAGCAGTGGATATTGTCTACCTCAACTTCAGCAAGGCTTTTTTGACACTCACTCACAATACCCTCATAGGCAAACTCAGG
>WBMV01007992.1:0-85799 GCA_013396655.1 Campylorhamphus procurvoides
ATTGTTGAAAGGGCACATCATACATTAAAAAACATGTTGATAAAACAAAAAAGGGGGAGTGCAGGTCTATCCCCCCAAGAACAACTAAACAAAGCCCTTTACGTCCTAAATTTCATGAACAGATTGGATGAACAAAATTTAACACCTGTTGAAAGGCATTTCGGCAATAAAAAAGACCTGCATGATTCTGACGCCAAAATAATGTGTAAAAATTTAGAATCAGGCCTTTAGGAAGGCCCCTTCCCCATAATAACATGGTGGAGGGGCTACGCTTGTATCTCCACAGAAAGTGGACCGAGATGGGTGCCCTCGAGAACGGTGCGACCCTACTTATCACTGTCACCATCATCAGCATCTTCAACGCTGGACAAACCGACCACCCAATAAATTCAAAAATGGAAACAGAAATTGGCAATGAAAGAAATGAATTGGCATCTAAATTATATAAAGGCAACATGTGGGTGCAGTTGGCAGACATGATAGGAAAGGATTCCATGTGCCTTTCAGTGACGGACCCTGCGGATCCTTTTCAATCATGTCTTGTCGGCGTTCCTTGGCGCCAAGAATTATGGCATGACTACATCTCAGAATATACCCCATACTGCAGCACATCAGCGTACGAAAATTCCCATTTTACCCTGTGTTATGGAGACGAGACACCTCCACCAGATTGAGCCAAATTCCACAAAAAGTCCACCACATTTAGATTTAACAGATTACCTCCTCAGGAAATAAAGGTTAAAGGATCTCTTCTGGCCATCTTTTGTTTCTATTTTTCCCTAAGATCTGGATCTACTACCAACAATCTAGTCTCAGTAAGCCCCAGTTGGTCCTCCAATTACTCCCGTTTTGATAGTTGGTGTCACCGACAGCTCTCACAAGATGTCACCCAGTTTGTCACCCCAGTTAAAAATGTAGAACTCCCAGAAAAAACATTCCTAATATGCGGCAATAGGGTGTGGAGGAGGATCCCCACTGGGGCACACGGGGGTCCCTGCACCTTAGATCAGTTGACGGTGCTTGCACCAAACAAAAACATTTCAAGCCATCTGTTACAGATAAATAAAGGAAGACACCTTCGCCCTAAAAGGAACCTACCAGCGTCCGCTCTTCCCTTTAGTAAGGATTGCAATTCTGCAATCCATTATTGGACAGCAACCCAGGACGTTGAGCTCAATTTGGCCCCGATCGGTACGTCCCATGCTCTGAAATTGCTAAATCAATTGGGTTGCTGCGTCTCCAAGGAAGTGAAAGCTACGTCAGCCACCTTGGATTGGTTACCTTCTGATACGACTATGCTTCAGAAAGTAACCTTGCAGAATCATGCAGCAATCGACTACCTCCTGTTAGTGAATGGGCACGGGTGTGAGGAGTTCGAAGGCATGTGTTGCCTGAACTTCTCCACCCACTCCTGGTTGATACATCAACGAATCAACGACCTCAGGGGGTTAGTCGACACCCTTACTACGGAAGAGCGGAACAAACCTAAAGAAATAATGGACTGGTTCCCAGATCTCAATATCTCCCAGGGTTTGAAAAGGTTTTTAGTTCCTTCAATTTTGGGGGCTTGTGTTATAGTTATTATTTTGCTTGTGTTATCGTGTACCTTTGCTCGTGCTCGAAAACTTTGTTTTGAGTCCTTTTCAGCCCACCTAGCCATCACAAACAAAAAAGGGGGAGATGTCGGGATAAGAGAAACACCATACCGAAGGTGGAAACGAGAGAGATCATCCCGAAGAAAGAGAGACACTGCCGCAGAATCGACAGCAGTTGAAATGCACCCCATGGAGTCTTAATAAAGGGGAATTCTCCTGTTAGAAGTTGATTAGATAGGATTTCACCAATGTATTAGAATAGGAATAGAATAGTCAGTATTACGAATGTTAGGATTGGTTGGTTGTACCCCAGTTTCCCCAGTTAATTGTCCCCCATTGGCTGTTTATTTCCCGGGCTCGGGGTCGCTTCCCCATTGGCCAGCCGGTGCCCATGACAACGACACGTCTCCTTGTTCCTTCTACGGCTGGCCACTCCCTTACTCCTCCCAGACCTACCCTTATTAGGAAATGCCCTTCCCCCTTTTTCCTTAATTGATGTAGGCCTGCCCTAACTCCTCCCTGAACTCCACCCTTGTTCTAGTCCCTTCTCTGCCCTACCCTTTATAAGCCAGGCTCCCATTTTAATAAATGGCCATTTTGCACCTTTTCCCCTTGCAGAGTGGTCCTTCCTTTTATCCCTATCAGGCCTGCGTCAGGTCTACATCTCCAATCATGTCATTTAACAACAGTTGTTAGTGACCCCCCACACAGGGACGCAGCAGTCTAATGCAGAATTTGCACTATGCATGAAGGCAAAGTTTGCAGAAAATTTCCAAGAATTAACCAAAGCAGTGAATGCAAAGTATCTTTTTAAAAATTACTTTGAACTACTGTGCGGACTCTTTTATTCAGAAATAAAATTGCTTCTCAATTCACGTCCAAATTTTGGCCAAATTCTGAGGAAAGTGATCGCATTAATGTATTAGAAGTCTAATAACAACTGCACCCCCACACTTGGGCAATTGCTCAGCAATCCTGAGCAAATTAATGTAGTTGAGACCAAAGATTCATATTCTTCTATCAATTGCCAGATATGTCATTCTTCAAGATCTCACAAACTCATACACAAATATATTGTCATGCTGCTCCATAGGCAGAGAAAAAAATATGTTCTGAGATTAGTTCAGACAGATTAGTATCAATTCTTCCTCATGTCAGTGAAAATAAGAATTAGCCTTAGCAATGGAAGAAGATAAAACTTCTACAATATTTTTCTGCTTCATGTGCTTTTATTATGGTCTGTGATCTTTCAGAAGTCTTTCACATATGCAACATACCTCACTTTTTCAAGAAGCTGTGTGGGCATTAATATTGAGGCCAACAACAGAGAATTGCAAACTGGGTGCATACTCCACCCTGTGTGTCAAGCCAATTTACAACACACAATGACAGCAAAACACCAGTTTCGTTAGAGTTAAATTGCCTATAATCTATACAATTTCACATGTACTTACCTAATTCCAAAATAAAGTCTTACATAGAAGGAAACAAGTCTTAGCTGTGAATATACTTTGTACATTTATATTGAAAATTCACGATGACATATTTTGGATCATAATTTCTAAAGGCAGTGTTGAACTTACCAATACACATCAGAATTCATCAATATAAAGAATTTGCAATATACACATTCAAATCAGAAATGGCAAGAAAATCAGATATAGTCAGATATTTAAAGACAGAGCAGCCATAGTGTTGCCCATAAAGTAACTATGAATGCAACATCAATTCAAGACTTAGTTATGTCAAATGATATAATAAATTACTTTGTTAGCATCAGACTAAAATGTCTATGGTGAACATAGTCCCTTTCTTAACTAACTGGCTATATAGCTTGTCACTTCTACAGGAGGAGTTTGGAATCATGATACAGTGAAGTTTCAGAAGGACTTGTGTATTTGGCATATAAGCCAAAGCAAAGAACACTGTGGAAATTTGGATTATTTTTAGGTGGTTATACTCATACTGCTATAAAACTCTGCCTAAAGAGACAAAGAACCAAATATGCTAGATATTGCACAAAGCTTTCATATTTATGAATTGCAGCCTGTAAGACAAGAAGCAGATGATCAGGTTGTTAAAAGATCAGGACAGGCAATTGAATAAGCAGTACTCTTGGTTCCGTGAGAAAGTGTTACTTCTTTTTTATAAGCATCTTGAAGGAGAACTTAAGACAGGATTTGAAACGTGATAAGGTATCTTCGTGGATAATTTTATGAAGTATCTTCCAAACAGAAAGACACTCCAGAAGAAAGCAGAGAGGTGCTTGTGTAGAAATGAACAAGTGACAAAACAGACCAGCAGCACCAGCCAACAGGTGCCTCAAAAAGCAAATTAAATACGGTAGATAGGAAAGTGGAAAGCACTAAAAGTCTTGAAAGGGAACAATCAGAAAAAGGATTCTCTAAGTTGGTTCTACTAAGAAGATAAAGTGTTAGTTTTCAAGGAATTACTCCTTCAGCAGTACAAAATTCTGTAACAGTATCACATAGTTTTTTGCTTCTGCACATCTCTCTCCTTTAAGAGGCTTTAAGAAAAGGGAGATAGCCATGAGTCACTCACTTTCTTTACTGGACTCAAATCGTTATGATTTGAAAGAGAGATAAATGGAGGAAGGCAGAAAGTAAAGAATACTCTCCTGCCTCTAATGACACCAGTTAGGGCCTTTGAACAGTTCAAGTTGCTACAGCCTCCAAAATGCACTTCCACAATCACCTGGTTTGAAAAGACATGTTTTTTTAAAAATAATAATAGAAAAAAAAGTGAGAAAATTTAGCAAGGCAATCCTCTGAAGTTCTGTCGTGGTTTAAAGCATAGACAGCAGAACAACCATCACTTTCACACCCGTAGCACATCTATTGCAACAGGAACAACATATTACAGCAGAACTCAACTGTTGGGTTGCAACCTGGCAAAGATCTCATTACAAAATAATTGGTATAAGACGAGAACTTAGCCATTAATAACTTATCCTAATTCCAAAAAAGTTACAGTCTAAGGCTACACTTGGACAGTATCTAGCAGACCAAACCTTCCAACGCACCAAGTAATGACACTTGAGGAATCAATTAGTTTAGTTAGATCTTGGGGAAAGTTTGGGACATTTTTGTTTGTTTGTTTTAGAGATTTTGGTCTTTCTAGTTATTGTTTTCTTGTTGTGTTTTGTTTGTTTGTTTCTTGTTTGTTGGGGGAGTTTCATAATTTTAAATTGAAACTGCCGTTTGAATTAGTGGTTTATATTTTGTTTTCCACAAGATCAGTGGAACTGATGCAAGAAATACTTGAGGTAGCAGCAGCAGACAAAAATCCTTATCCAAATGAATGGGCAGCAGTCATGAAATATATGCGCAAAAACACCACGGGGCATGGCAGTGTGACCCCATTTCCCAGGACATGGATGTCTGGGGAAGAACACTGAAATGCTAAAAAACCACTATGGTCTGCATCCTACAGCTGTGAAGAGATGCATTGCTGAGGTTCCCTCTGGGGTTTCCTCCCAAGAATTACATGAATTACTTAAGAATTTTCAAAGGATTGGCAGAGATCATGTGGGCCTTACTCTTCTTTAAAAACCATATTTTAGTACCCTTAGAAAATGGTCTAGCAGCCATAGCTCCAGATGGGAATAACAGTAATTCACAGACTTTTTTGTTTTTCAGTAAAACATTCTTACAGTAATGCCAAACAGTTTCAGGACAAAATATATTTACAAGGAATTAATTATCCCACAAGTATGCAGAAGAAATTGAGAGGCACCAAGAGTTTCAGTACTGCCAGCCTTGTGAAAACCAATGGTCACAATATTCTCTCTTGCTTATCTCTCAAGGAACCACCCATAGCAGTACCCTTGTCCCCATGTATTAATATTTTCTGGCTTCCAGTGTTTCCTAGTGTGACTGATGTGAAAGTACCTATGCTGGAGTTTTAATTGCTTTGCTTCAAAGCTGACAACAGATCTGGAAGCTTAATGTTCCTAAAATTTTGCCAGAATTTTTTGGCACAGATGGGCAGCACAAGACATGACTGATTGATCATGTTATTGCTAAATAAGAAAGGGATAATTTAATTTTAAAATTAATTCTAAACTTCATTTCTCTTTACTGCAGTTCCAAACTCTTGAGTCACTTTAAGGTTAGGAGGGGGGTGGATGTATTATTTTCATTTTACTTTCCCAAAAGGAAACTATTAAAAAACCAAACCAGAACAACACAAACAACCCAAAACAACACAAACAACCCAAAATACTCTGAAACTTCTGATAATAGAGGTTTAAACAAATGTGCAATTATTAACCCACAAAACAAATGTGTATTTAGAGTTTTCCTGTGCTGATCACTTGGCATTTTCTAAGTGTAACTAGACCACTCGGAAGTGGAAAGACCAAAAGGGAAAAGCTCTTTTGGGAGCTATTTATCCTCCAGGGGCAATATCTAGTTAAAATGCTCGTTAAAAGTTTAGGGAATAATCCCAAACACCTGAGACAGCACTAAGCCACTCTGGAAAAGACTTCCCTTAACATTGTTTACAGGTTCTTATAAAGTGGGATGGGTGAATAATCCCAACTGTGCCCATTCTTACATATGTAGTTCTTAAGCCATAGGCATTTTGAAACTGACATTCACATTTCCCTGATTCCATATCGAAGATATGCTTCTATGAATAAAATAATGGTAATTTAATGAGAGACTCTACATTCACCTTCTGTCTATGCTGGAACTGATTATCTCCAAACACACATAATAAGCCAGAACTAAATACAGAGAGATTGACTTATGCTTTGTTGACACTTTTAGCACTCAAAGATAAATACATGTTCATCCTTAGGTATTTCTTTGCACAGGTTTTTGATGCTTCTGCACTGTTCTGAAATGCACACGTTAAGATTCCAATCTCTTTGCCCTCTCTGTTTTCAACAGTTAGGTGTATATGAATTAGCAAATATTTTGTGTCCAGATTTTTGGACACATTCCAGCTGCTTTGTGTTTTTTTCTAGCTTGTAACTCCTGATATCTGGCCCTCTGGAATTTCCTCTTTCATGGGGAGAATCTTTCAGTAGCAGAAGATCCCTGTTGGCAAGAGACACCTAGGATTGTGCTTGTAACGGATGTTCCTTTTCGCAGCCAGTGTGGAAAAATACATCAAGAAGATATCTACATATTTCATTCTTCTAGATTCCATCTGGATCCCACTGAGCACTTTTTTCTGAGAAGCAAAACAATGTGGGTGACTCCACTAACTGCAAATACCTTACTGCATTGGCAAAGGGCATTTTCCACAGCAGTAAGAGATATAAATACAAATTCCCTCAAGATAAATTAAAGAAATAGGCTTGTTATCTTGCTGTATGTTTTATTCACTGCATCCACAAAGGGCAGCACTGGCATTGGGCATCTTCTCCAAAGATTGTCCACTGAAACTGTTAAGGGATGCAAATAAATTGTCCACCAGAATGTACAGCTGTACTAATAAGTTAAGAACATGATACACTGCCATAGCACCCTTATATGCAAGAGAATATGCATGCAAAGGTAACCCTGAGGATACACTAATATAATAACATTGTGAGCAGTAGAAATAAAGATACAAGAACTGAACAAGGTATCAGCTTAATGGAATGGTCAACCATGGCAGAAATTACCTGGGCAATGCTATCTGAAATAGCAAACAAAGGTGTAAAAACCAGGAAAATTGGGATCAGTGGGGAAAGTGTAAATGTTTCCTTTGGAGGAGGCAAAAGTGGTAAAGAATTTGCAAGTGGAAGAGGGGGAAATGACTATAAAAGACAGCAAAATCATCCAGTCAGAACTGACCACATTACCTGTCAAGTCCTGGGTTTGATCACCACAGCTCGCACAGGTCAATAAAACCTCTGCTTCCATCATGCCTACCTCTGACTTACTTGCAGCCTCACAAGCAAACACACATATTTTCCTCAGCATCAGCGAGGGAATTCTTGGAGCACTCTACCTAACATCACAATAGAAACACTTCACCTTTTCCTCTCTTACAGAAAATATTTGCAAAACTTGACAAATGCAGGTCAAAGTCACTATGTTACAAAAATTTCAAACCATATTTTTAGCAAGCCTAGTGCTTAGCAAAAATAAAAAAAATTAACTACTCTAACTACACTAGTCCTTTTATAATTCTCCATGCATGGAGCCTTCTAGAGAAAATGTGTAAACTTTGTTACACAAGAAGTTTTGGAAAGCTTTTTTTATAAGCTTTCTAAAGATATTGTTTATTACATTCCATAAAATGAGAGCTACTTATGATGAGGGAGAGGAAATGGATTGCCAATTATATGCTTAGCAGAGACCTGTCACAGACAACAGCACTGTTCTCAAAATATTGACACCAAATCCATCTCAAAAGGAAACATTTTCTACTAGGATAAATAACTCAGAAATATCCAGGGACCAATCTAAACATGACTATAACATTCTAAACATCTCAGATTCACAAAAAGCAGGCTTTTAAATCTCGACTTGCTCTTCCATATGACCTTTTCAGCTTTCTTGGCTGGACAAAACGTTTAGACTGAATGATTTGATCTTCAGAGATTCTAGACCCTTCTGATTTTAGATAACTATAATTCACCCATTTTCTCCCAGGAAGGTAATTTCTACTTCAATGAACACCTTAGGCACTTTAAAGCTTACATGAGCCTAAGTCAACACTATCAGCAAAAGGACCATGCACAGCCTTTTGCATCCCCTCTCTGTACAGCTGCCTCCCTTTTGGCACACATATTCAGTGAGCAGAATATGGGAGTTGTCCTAAAGTAATGTAAATAACCTAGGATAATTTTCAAGTTAGTTTTTAAATTCAGGTCAACTCCCAGACCTCATCCATTGCATAGCCCCACAAATATTTGCTTAGCTACAAGAGAGGGGGCTCCTTTTCTTCAAGATCAATGCCAGTTTATGTCAACTTTTAAGGTCTGAGAAGTCAAGAATCAAGAATTGCCCTAAATGCAAGTCACTTAAACAAAATACCACAAAAAACCCTCAGGCCAACCTAAAAAGTCCCAAACAAAAACAACAAAACAAAACAAAATCCCTCAAATTCAAAATGAAACAAAAAAAAAATCAACAACCCAAACCCACTTAAAAATTAGAGTTATTCTCAAGAGATTTGAAACCTACTTCTCCAGATTAAAGCACTTTGCACTAGTGATGCTTGGACTGAACCACTTAGTCTGCAGTTGATATTGATATTGAACTGCTTAGTTGAATTTACTCCACTGTAAGTCTGAAATCATTGTAACGAGGACAAACAGATGCTCTTCTTGCCTACCTTCAAAGCTTGCAGTATTTTAGCTATTACAAATGGTTTTGAATTAATACAGCTATACACAATGCCAAAGCCCAACTAAAATGATATACAAGATGTACAAATAAACTTCAACTGAAATGTGTTTTCTCTGTTAATCAAAGGCTTTTCAGGCATCCCTGCTTATATCACATCTAAGCACCTTTAAGACCTGATTTTCAAAGGTTTTACACTTACAGTTTTACAGGGAAAAGGTGAACAGACATCAGAGGAGGAAACCAATTCTTGGAAACTTTTTTTCCTACAGAATTAAGTTTCACCTCAAATATAACACACGCATTTAGGAATACTTTTTAATACCTCTACATTAACTTTTTTTTTAAATCCAGGTTTGGTTACATAATCAAAAGAGAGGCTGAGCTTCTTCTCAGCAAAGACAAAGACATTTTTATATATAACCTAGTCCTATATTTCATATAACTTAACCATACAGCGTACAAAACAGAACACTCACTAAAAAATAATTGGCACAGCAGAGTAAAACCCTGAAGAATTCTTAAGCACTTTTATATTTTCTGCCATATCGTGGAGAGTATCAGATGGAGAGGCCATAAATGGCAAATTTCAGTTTATAGAAACTTGTTCCAAAAGCCACAGATGAACTCTGTTCTAACTTACCACAGAGAAACTGAAGGCTTTGCCATTGAGTTTGTGTCAGGAGAGCACACACAAGAATTTCCCATAACACTTCTCTCTGGAGGAAGTGTTTCCTTATCTGATCAATGTGTCATAAGAGTAGTTTAAAAAAAACAAAACAACCAAGAAAACCCCAATGTTTAATTCGGTTTGCACAAACAATTCCAGAAATCTCTTAATCTCTTTCCAGATGTGTGGGAAAAAGCTCTCAGGCCCATTCAGGTTTTGAGCAGCTCAGCTCTTGCCATAAATCTCAGCAGACCCCCAACCACTCTCACCTATGTACAGCTGCTACTTATAGGTTGAACACGCCACACAGATCCTTGGCTTTTCCCTCTTTCAGTTGCTAGATAACATCTACAAGAACACTTAATGTAAAAAGGAAACCCTTGGTCTTCAGATCCAGAGCTTTCAAGGCTTCTTTCTCAGAGAAAAAGAGGTCTGTCTTTTCTGAACAGAAATAATGGTAACATTGCTCAGAGAAAGGAGATACCCACAGAGCAAAGACTCAAAATGAAAAGGACAGTTACTCAAGAGCGTAAAAGCAGGCAAGTGAAATGTTCCAATCAAGTCCTGAGGGAGGAGTTGGGATAGTCTGAATCTTATGCATCACAGTACTCCTGATCCATGGCTGACTCCAGCACATTCAGAGGAGTAGCGTCTCTTACCACTGTGCAAAATACACAAACCCAGGCATTTTCATACTCTATCTACATCACTACATCAGCAGAAGTTCACATTATATGACTCCTTAAGGTAACATTAAAAATACACAGATCCCTAAAATACGATACCCCCTCTGTACTGCTATACCACAATTAAAACAAAGCTTATTCAACCTAACGTTTGCAATAAACTAACTTTACAGAAACAGATGCTTTTTCATAACCAGTGAAAAAGCTTCTTAATAGAACCTTAAGTAAGGTATTGTCTCTTCTAAATCAACAATAGCATTTTGCATTAGAATAGTGCAGTATCTAACTTTTGGTCGAAAATAGTCTTTCAATCTCCATTTCCAACCAAATACAATTTTTAACTGGTCTTTAGAATTTATTCCTAGCTACTAACTTCAAGGAAGAAAACTCTCTTCCACTCAAAGCAAATACTGCAGTCTTTTACTAGCGCTAATAGATGCTTTACTGAAGAATGCTAGCCATTACTCAGATTCACTTCCTCCAAATAGAAGATCTTAAATTTTGGCATTTTTGAAGCCCTGCAGCCATTAGGCTGTATGTTTTCTACACACACACCCTCCTCCTTTTTTCCCCCTGTGTTTTGAAGTAGAAAAATAATCACTCAGCAGCAGCTTTCAGCTGGAGCCAGGTCTTAAATAAAAATATCAACTAAGACATAATAAGGAAAAAAAAAAGAAAAATTAAAAGAAACAGGAGCTGGCAGAAAACAAATCACAAGCTAGACAGCATTGTTTCTGTGACTAATATTTAAACACTTAGAGTTTACAAAGAAGAGTAACAAGGAACCTGCAAGAATTACAGTACCAGTAAACCCACAGAAGTCATTGTTCTTTACGGGAGCCTCACAGGCAGCTCCAGCCTCCTCAGCAAGACACTGCCAGATCCCTCATGCTGAGCCGACAGGAATTTCCATATTTTAAAAGACCTTAGCATGGAAATCAAACTATAATAATTTGCCTTTTAAACAGCAACCACACTCAGGCACACAGAAGAACAGGTTATAGGTAGGTAGAAACAAGTGAGTGTCAGGAAGTGTGCCAGCTACACCTTTTCTGGCAGAACCTTAAATATGGAAAGGCATTTTAAGAACCTGTCCAGAAAAGAACAAGAGCCCAGCACCCAAGCAGAGATAAGACAACGAGTCATTTTAACTACTTGCTTGACGTAAATCACATAAAAAGTCAGCTGATTAAATCTAACCAAATTTCAGACATCCTGCAGATGCAGAAATAAATAGCGAAGAGCCATTTTCCACAGGTTCAGAGTGCTGCCTCTGCAGGGTGGCTGAGCTCAGCCCAGCTGCCAGCATTGCTCAGTGCCTTTACAGAGACCCTTTTTATTGGAGAAATTTAGGACAACGCTTAGAGTCCTGTCAGCTCTCTTTATTAAGGTCCTCGCAGAGATTTGTTTGACACTATGTATTTTCACCAGATCAAAGTGTTCTATATGTATGTTAGGCAAAATAGAGAGCATGCTGTACTTTTCCCTCTTCTCTTAAAGTTTGAAACAAAGCATTAAGAACCAAGGTGTGATACGTTTATCTGTCAAATAAAGATCAAAGATGATTAAGAGCCTCTGGCAAATAAAGATCAAGGATCGTTAAGGGCCTGTGACAAAGCTCATAGTGCAGTCTGTCCCCATCCAGCTTTGAAAAGGATTGATACAGAGGCTCTTACTGCTATTACAAACCAGAATTTTTCTGAAGTTTACAGTCATTCCCTTTAAGATCCATGAACTTCACTACCTTTTCTTCCTTCCTATGGTAACTTCTGCTTTTTTTTCTCTAATCTTCTGTAATATTTGATTTTAAATGCCTGCAATGGCTAATCAGTAGTAGGCTGACATTATTAATGATATTGCTAATCTGAAATGTTGTGTTCTTGCTATAAAGCAAAACAAACAAAAAGTCACAAACAACTGAATGAAATAATTTACGCTTCTGCCTGCCTCCTTATGTTTTTAATCAAAAATCAGATTCATAGTTTGAAGGTGTTTAAGAAATTATGTATTAATTCAGGCCTATGGATATGAGTAAGTAAAAGATGATCATAAAGAAAAGCATTAATCATGGGGGGGAGGAGAAAAAAAATACAAACAAAAAAGCCCACCAACTCTAATTTTTACTGAACATTTGGATTACACTAGAAAAGAAATACTACAGAAATGTCTCTAGAGAATGCAGTTTGGGGACCCTCCTTTATAGACACGGATGCTTCAGCAGATGACAAGGTCAGACTGAGTAGAAGCTATCCAGCTGAACCCTTTGCTGTCAAGAAAACGTGATCAGTGAAAAGTGAAGCAATTTGTAACTGATATTTACTTTTTTTTTCCCCTAAGGAAAAAAACACCAGGCAACAGGGTTTTGTTTCTGACTCTTTGTAACGAGGGATCTCTTAGGGGATGCTTGTGGGAATTCCAGGATTCACTGCCTCTAAAGAGATGTAGCTGTGGTCCACTGAGGAGGGTGGAAGCATAAGAACTTCCTATCCTGACAACATTCCAAGAAAGACAACTCAGATTTAAGATTCAAATACTTCAGTGCACATCCTTGAGTGGAGAAAAAAAAAAAGAATGAATCAGTACCCAGATCATTTTTTGAAACAATTTACTTCAGCATTACTCTACAGAATGATATGGAGTGCAATTTCATCCAGATTTCATTTCTTTATACAGAGTCAAGCACAAAACCTAGGACATTTCCATATAACTACATTTGGAGAATTTTTCATTCCTATAAAGTCTCCCTCATTTGAAAGCGTTATAGTCACTGCTGCTTCAAAAAAGAGTTAAGAACTGCTCACTTAACTAGTCTGTATCACAGAACAACAGAATATGCCAATTTGGAAGGTACCCACAAGGATCATTGTATCCAGCTCCTGGCTCTGCACAGGACCACCTGAAGAGTCACACCACGTGCCTGAGAGTATCATCCAAACACTTCTTGAACTCTTGTCAAGCTTGGTGCTGTGACCACTTCCCTGGGGAGCCTGTCCCAGTGCCCAACCACCCTCTGGTGAAGAACCTTTTTCTAATACCCAGCCTAAACCTCCCCTGACACACCTTCAGGCCATTCCCTTGGGTCCTGTCCCTGGTCACCACAGAGAAGAGATCAGTGCCTGCCCCTCCTCTTCCCCTCACAAGGAAGTGGTAACTGCTGTGAGGTCTCCCCTCAGTCTCCTCCAGGTTTAACAGACCAGGTGCCCTCAGCCGCTCCCCATATGGCTTCCCCTCAAGGCCCTTCACCATCTTCACTGCCCTCCTTTGGATGCTCTCTAAGAGCTGAATATCTTTCTTATATTGTGGCACCCAAAACTGCACACAATATCCAAAGTGAGGCTGCCCCAGTGCAGAGCAGAGCGGGACAATCCCCTCCCTCGACCTGCTGGTGATGCTGTGCCTGATGCCCACCAGGACAGGGTTGGCCCTCCTGGCTGCCAGGGCACTGCTGACTCAGATTCAACTTGCCATCCACCAGGACCCCCAGGTCCCTTTCCACAAGGCTGGTCTCCAGCCTCTCATTGCCCAGTGTGTATGTACATCCAGGGCTGCCCCATCCCAGATGCAGAATCCTGCACTTCCCCCTTGTTGATCTTCATATGGTTGGTGATTGCCCAATCCTTAATTTGTTGAGGTCTCTGTGCAGGGCCTCCCTGCCTGTGAAGTCCTGACCAGCAGTGCTTCTCAGCACACCAAAGTGGTGCACAAACCTGATTATTTAATGGTAGGGGAGGAGAAAATTTAATTCCATTAATTAGTTCCATTAAAGCTAATGCTTTACAACTATTATTAATAAAAACAGCTACCCTTGCCCTTCACTTCAGATGTTTCTTCTGGTTTAGCACCTCTAGTAGGAACTGTACCTCTAAGCAAGTGTGCTTGCTAAGCACACCGAATGTTTGTCATTCATTAAGGCTTGTTTTCTACCTATGCCTATCATAGGCATGACTATATATTGCAAGAAAGTTTGGCATCTGAACAACTATTATCTCTGCATTTGACTAAACGAAGCTCATTCAAAATTTCCTAAAAGTCACTGAATGACAGTTTCAGGCTGAATACAGTGAAAACTGTGGATGAGGTACCCACATCTGAGTAGGAGTTTGCATACAAACAAAGAGCAGAACTGTGCCAAAATCAAGTACTAACTACAAACCACACAGCAACATCACACTTCACACAGATGCAATCTTCACTGGTGCAGCTAGTGATGATCTGAATTTTCACTGCATATATATTTCTTATAGAAAGGCTCTGTATTTGTGTAAACTTCTTTCTCCTCTGTTTCTGTTGTTTGGGGGTTGGGGTTTTTCTTCACCTGTTCAAATCTTTGTTTTCTTTCCATATCTAGTCCGGACGAAGAAGATTCAAAAGAAGAATTGTTGAACATGTATGGGAACCTACCTTAAAAAAGTCATTGCTCTGCAAAATCCACAATGAACTCAGATAGCATCGTTATGGACAAAGCCTTGGAAATCAAACTTTGGCATGAATTATAGAATACCGAAGTACATTGGAGTAGACTATGTGAATCACAATTCAAATTATTCATATTTTAATGCATTGTACACTAGTATGAAAATTAATTTACAGAACAGACAAAGTGCATGCAACTTTGAAAAGAAATAGATGCAAATGGACATTTCATTAATTCTCAAAGAAAATAAAACTCTCCTCACTATTAAAAAAACCCAGAGATTTTTAAGGTAAGTATATTTTTTATCAAACAAGTAAATACAGCAAAAATGAAAATCAAACCCACTGGCTTATAAGCTTTAAATTGATTTTTGTTAATATCTATCTTTCAGGGCTTAAGAACCCTTATTTACCTTAGTTAATCCAATAACATATTGCTCAGAAATGCTTTTTTTTCCCTTTTTTTAATGTGGTACTCAGTGCCAGTACTACAAAACTTTTTAAGCATCTAAAAATATAATTAGGCACTTATATGCAGATTTTTAATTCCTCTCTTAAAACCAAAAAATGTCATTTTTTTCTCGATTCTTTGAAATAAAGCAAAAGTAACTGGCAGGAACCTGCTCATAAAAGATTACTCTGGTTTGTAGATAACAGACAGCAAAGCACCTTTCTTGGAGCTGCTGGCAGGCAGCTATGCTCTAGAGGAGAGCGGAGATAAGATAAAGTGGAAATAAAGACAGAAGCTACCAGAGTAGTTTCTATTTGCTCTAGATGGCTCCTTACACTGCATGTGAGTTTCTCTGCATTGCCTTTCAGAGAGGCTTTCTTCCTCCCTGTACCCTGCACACTTTTTAGGTGACTTAAGCACATTCTTCTAAATTCTGAACTCTGTTTCCAGTGCCCAATGTCTAAAAATTAGGCCCTGAAGAACATAATCAAGAAGCTCTTATTGAAACAATTCATATTTTGCAAAATCACCCTTTTAAGTGGCAACAGAGGAGCTACACTGAGAAAGATGGAGAGGAAGAGAAATAAACTTTTCAGCAACAAAGCAGACAGTACATGTCAACGATTTGCACATTAGCAGTGACACTACATCTTTTTTCATCTACAAAAAGAACAGAGTCAATGATTTAGCTCTTTATCCAGAGGCAAAATATGATTAAAAAAATGGAACTGGACATGTCTTAAGTAAAGTGATATAACAGTTCACATCGACAGCATATATATGTATAATCACTCAGTCAAGTTTCACACAGGGCATGAAGTACCATAAACACAGCTACTTCTGTCAAGCAATGAAGAACTTCTATACAAAACAAAAAAATAAACAAACAAAAAACCACAAACACCTTGAGACAGCTAAAAAACTCCCTCGATAAATATTGAAGGTTCATTTTACACCTCTGAGATGTCATTTTGTTGAATCAAATACTCAGAGGTGAACTAAAATTTCAGACCAAGTGCACATGTCCAGGACTGTCTTAGATTTAAAAGGTTTTAAAGTTATTTAGAAAATCGCAAGTGCTTGTAATAATGTTGAAGTGTCCAAACTGAGCTTGAGAGGAAGTGAATCACAGTCTTTTGTGTTCGGTGACCCCTGCAAACACCAACAGCACATAAAATCCAAATGACATTAACTCCTCTTAGAAAATGGGGCTATGCAACTGCAGCAAAATCCATCTCCTAATCAACTAATCTAGTTATTGCCACAATGACTCCATTCAACCCAAGATATGAAATCATACCAAACAGAAAGCTATGCTTCTTTCATTTGTTTCCTGCCTGCAGGCTGACATCTTGCACACACACAGTGCCAGTGACCTGTCCTGAGCTAAGGCTTGTGGACAGCTGCCTGGTGACAGGCCATAAGACAGCACTTCCGTAGCATTCAAGCTACTATGACCAATGTAACAGCAAAAGGCAATGTTTCTCGTTAGTTCAAATTTAATATACTAATAATATTCTGCTTCTGTATATAAATAACAAACCATTACAGTGACAACTACCAAATTTCTATGTTTATAGAAAACTGGCGGTTCATAAATATTAAAGTATGCTGTTAGCAACAAAGTACAACATATAGCTGTTATTTTTCCTAAAGATAAGGAAACAGTAACCATCACTGAAATAATTCATTATTTATAGACCTTTGAATTTTAAAGCCACATGACTGCACTACAATTTTTTCATTAAAATTCAAAAAAAGCATGTTTGTTATCCCTTTGATGAATGTGCTAAAGGCATGGAAACAGTAACTATTGCTGACAGATTTCCCAATGATATAGTGATATTTGCCACTTAATCACCAATACAGTTTTTTAAATGAGCCCTAATGTTGCCAAATAACTATCATGTAGTTTCATTAAAGTTAAAACATAGGAATACTGTCACAATTGAAGATTGCAATCAGGCATCTACAATCTGCATCATGGAAGTACTACAGGGGGAGAAATACACTCCAAGGCAAACTTCCCTCAGGGCTTATTACAGGAATTTCTAATGCCCCCAGAGTTAGAAAGGAACACAATCAAATTTCCTATCTAGTCAAACCATGCCTTGAAAGTATTGTGAAGGCTCCCAGAGTCCTTCAGCTAATTTGTATGACTTTTGCAGTCAGAATCCTTTCCCATCCAATCTCAGCGGGTACTGCACACCTAAGTTCTCCTCAAAATAATTTTCTTCTTACAATTCAATCAGTCAGGAAGACCCTGACAGTAAAACATGAATGGACTCATAAAAAAAATACCAAAAGTAGTCAAACAAACTATAGAGAAGAATCAAACTGGTAAACTAAGACTATTTTCTATAGTCAATCTCCCCTTGCTATAAGTCTAGATGTTATAACAACAGCAATGTGGCCATCCTGGAGACTGTTTTCTATACAAACTGTAGAGGATTCTCACATGAGTGTTTTAAAATAGGAAGTTGGGAGGAAAATGTTCTTTTATCAAGGTTTGTTCAAACAAGAATTTTCCATCTTATCTCAAAAATGACCTCTCCATCAAACCCCAAGTGGAGTTTTCTTGAAAGATTTAATGAAGGAAGAGAGATTAGAGACTGGGAAAGATACACTTTAAAAATCTTACTGGCAGATAAATTACACTAAGACTACTCTATGAGGCTTAAGCTGACTTCTCAAGTTTTCAGATTCAAACTTTTCTCCCCTTAGGTAGTCTGCCTTCCCTCTCCCTGCTGCACACACAGAGGATTTGAACAAGTTTTGTCTATTCTGCCCTGTTACACTGCCTTGTTGGAAATTGCAGAGGAGAAAAAAAACCCTCAGGACCCTTCAGTATACACCCTTAATCACTCTGGATTCCTTAACATGCACTTCCCATTACCCTTGCACCTCACTGGACCTCCATTATGAGATATGGCATCCCCTCTTCAAACACACACCTCTAGTTGACTTGATGTTGCCCACCAGGAACAAAGTGACAGGGAAGTCCAGCACATCATGTAAGAAACCTGCTCTGGATGCAGTGCCAGCAGGTTACACATGCACACTTTACTGGAGCTAGAGACCTCCTCATTTCTACAGTAACAGAAGTGAGCCACTTAAGTAACCTGGTCACAATGCCCAGTTCTACATCCTCCTACTCGCCAGCTTTCACAAACAACAACACTCAAAGCTGTAGCTCTTGATCCAGCACTGTTAACCAAGGGCTAAGGTTACTGCCACAACTGCCAATCCAAGCCTGCCCAACAAGCAACAGCATTCCACAGACGGTTTGCTGACTGAGGGCTTGTAACTACAGCACTCTTGAAGGAACTGGTAAAGGAACTCTTAAAATCCTCTCTGCCATCTGAGTCTCAGAATGGAAGTTGTTCATAATCTCTCCTGCATGGAAAGCAGGGTGAACTGAACAGGCTGCTTAGATTTCAGTCACATGTGGCATCCAGAAATCACCTCCACTACACAAAACATGTACATTTTCTATGACTTTCACTGTACTAAGAACAGTGTTATTACCCCACACATACTAGGAGAAGACTGCAGAGAAAGGGAGCTCTTTCAGGCTAAATAACAGGGAAGCTTCCCTCCATTTGCAATTAGGGTGAAGACAGATGGATAGCATAATATACTGTTCCCAGCAGTTACTCTCCTGTATTTTCATCTAGTGGGCTTTTTTGTTTGTTGTGTTTTAGTAAGAGTATCAGTAACGTTCAGCTAATAAGGAACATCAATTTGCTTCTAGCAAACAAATATGCCAGCAACAAAGGTGAAAATTCTCATTAATCTCTCAACACAGAGTTGAGACTTGGAAAATACAGCTTATACAGTCCTTTATGTCAAATATATGAAGTACGGACATCTTCAGGAGTTATTTTCAAACCATCAAACCTTGCCAAAACTCGCATAGTTTCATATTTTACAATCACCTTGAATCCCAGTCTGGGTTGTCAAAATTTTTTTAACCCAAATGTTAGAGAATATATGTTTTGTTAAAACCAAAGACCTTTTTTGTGTGCTTTTTAGTTTTGTTTGTTTAATAAAGTTAGAATTGAACTCCAAATTCTATATATGTGATTCTAAAAAAAGCTACAAATTATTTTAAAATGCCAAAGAATTCATAACAGGAATCTAGAAGCAAAATCAGCAGCTCATGGTATGTCCAAAGGTTGCATTTTGGGGAACTTCCTCTAGTGAAATCTCTGAAACACTGGAGTATTTGAACCTATCACAGAAATATCAGAATGACTGTTGTCTGGGTCTGGACAATGAGAAAGAAGGGCAGAAAAGGAGATATAACCAATGGAGTGCTTCTTCCACATCATCCTCTTTCATGTAATTTCCTCAGATTCACACAGACCTCAGGAGATCACATTCAGGGATCACAGTTCTTTATCTTTCTAAAGGAAGGGGCATAAGGCTTTTGTGTGGAAGTATTTGTATGCAATTCTGCTAAAGACAATTGGGGAAGTTCTTTTACTTCTGTATATGAGATAACTACATCCTTCAATAGCAGGCACAGAAAATTCTGTCAGAATCTGGATTTGTGCTGAACTGCAGCCAATATAAGGAAGATTTATTTGTACAAAAGGCAACTGTTAGCTACTAAAAGAAAGTATGGTGGCAGTTGGCAGTATACAAAGCTCCAAAAGAGAACAGGTCAGAGCACATTGTCATTTAAATATCTCTGAGGAATTTCCATAATCAAAAGCAAGAATAACCTGCAGAGTGTGCCCAGGAGACTGCAGTCAGTTAATGAAATCAAGAAGAGTCTCCGAATTACACTGCAAGACCAACCTGGCAGCCTCAACATCCCTGGGAAAAAAATCAAAATGGTGCAACATAAGCACTTCTTCACTTTTCTTGGTGAGAAATATGCAAGATATTTGAGTGATATCTATAGCATGTAAAATGCATTATAACAGGTAAACACTATTTTAGCAACAGAGATTTTTACTTTTCTATGGATTTACCCTTTTCCACTGTTCAGATCAGCAGCTGATTAAATCATAAGTCTGTTTTCTCTAAATCAGGTGCTAAGACAAAAACATAAGGACTGCAGTTATTTTTCTCTCTCAGCTCGGTGTCACCTGCCTAGAAGATCTCACATTTTGTTGCAGTACACAACATACTACACAACATATTTGCAGTACAAAATTGTTTAACCACCCACAAGCTGAAATAGCATATAGCATACAAGAGTTACTTCACCCCTCCCTTATTTCCTGCAGATATTTCTTGAGCAAAGTAAGTTTCTAAGTTTTGTTCCTCAGCTGAGCTTCCTAAAGTTCAAGGAGACCCAGAACAAGGATATTTGTCCTGAAGACACCTCTCATTTATCTAGTTTGAAATTTCTGCCAAATAATTGGTTTCTCCCTCAGGTTCTACACATCAACTAAAAACACCAAAAAAACCCCAAACCGTATTTTGAGTCCTGCAAATTCCTTACTGAATCTCACAATACATTGTTGTAAGAGCAGACCTATGAAACATCTGAAGCCAGAGATCAGTAAATATCAATACAGAGAAAAACAGCAAGATGTCCCACAATATTTAGGTTTGAGTTGAAGGTGAGAACTACCCCCAACTCAAGAGGGCATACTCACAGAAAGTAAAGTCCTAGATCATGGTTGCACAGGGTCGTGAGGACCCTCCCTTCTTGGAGACACTCAGCACTTTACTGAACTGAAGGCACTTGGCAACTTGATCCAGCCTCTGCATTGGCTCTGAATTGACTAGGAGCTTTGACCATTTGACCTCCAGAGGTGCCTCCCAATCTGAGTATTTCTAAGATAAATTTACTCAATGCACAAACCTCCATTAAACACAAGTACAAGCCTGGGTGGTGCTGGATGAGTAGAGATGCATTCACATATGCACTAGTTCTATTCCCTGGGATGATTTTATGTGCCAAGAGCACTGCCAGGTACTCTAGGGTTGACAGCTAAAAACAAACCACAACATACAAAGAATATTTTTGTGATTTTGGAGAAGCTACAGGATAACCTATAGCTACATCTAATAGTGATCATATGAGCATTACTAATACCTTAGCTCTGCATGTCAGAATAATTTCAAATGCTTATTGTCCACCCTGATTTCAGAGAAGGACCTTCACTGTCTACAGGAAAATCTGCATATATTTATCCATTCAAAATTAGCATTCAGAAGACACATGAGGATCTCCCGGCTATTTACCAGCTAGCTACCTTTTCCTGATTCATCATGTTGCAGCAGAGCTTCCCTGACTGCAAAAAAATCTGGTCTGCACAAGTTGCAGATTCTTTGCTTTTCTCAAGGCCAAGCCTGAATTCTGCACCATAATTTCAAGACACTATGTAGAATAAAAGAAACAGGGTTGGAAAATCTTCCCTAAGGAGAAGAAATCAATAACTTTAGATTCAGATTTTTACAGAACTTGTGTAAATTCATGTTGGTTAATGAGCTGATCTAAATCAGATGAGGAGAATCTGGTCCCGAGAGTCTCACTTTCAAAATGTAATGTACCATATATTTATCAGAGTAGGACTCCATTTTGCTAATGTTTGTTTATTTTGTTACCACAGCATTTAGCAAACTGTTTTCATGTACAGACATTTAGTGTTATTGCTTGTTAGTGTGTACATGGAGCTGTAAGAGAGCTCAGAGTTTGCTTCATAAAACTATTTAGGCGTGTTCTCTAATTTTATCATGTGTCTCTCATACAGCAGTCACTTTGCAGATTGTATGCTTGATTCAAAGAAAGGAATAGCCACATAACATGACTATATTGTAAAATGCTGGACAGGTGCTGGCCTCCAACAGCATTATGGCCTTGGGAAAACACCCCTAATGGCTACTGATAGATTTAATCACACTGTCTCTGATTACCTCTTTAAAGATCTACCCTAACTGATTTTTCCCTGCATTTCTTAAGATTGAGTCTTTCTCAAGGGGTCCTTTCAAAGGTCATCCCTTTATACCACAACTTTCTGAAGTTCTTTAATTGCAAAACCTGCTAGACTAAGCTCTGTCAGCATGGAGGCTCTTTGATTCCATACCACCTTGGGGGTCCATCTCCCAGTGTCATATGTCCCTACTTTATTTATTCTTCTGGTGACTTCCTTAGTTTGTGACCACTTTTGGAAGCATACTCTCCCCTCAGCTCTGAAGCAAGATGCTAGAGAATATCTTGCTTCTTCTAAGCACTTACCAGCATGCAATGAATGTATCCCCTACTTTGTGTCAGGTGCCCATACGGAATCCCAGACTCAGAAGACAGCTAACTACTCAGTTATTAATTGAGGGAAGGGGGCTCAAAAGACACTAGATCCTCATTCTTCCCAAATATATGGGAAGATCAATGAGATATTCACTGTCTACTGGAATTTAGAATAATCTTTAAAAAAAAAGAGTTGCCTATGTACCCATAGCCCTTTATATCAGCTTCTTACATCTGCTATTTGTGCCTTCTCCCCTTCCATAATTTTTCCATCCCTATCAATATTTTTTAAAGTCTACTGAGATTATTAAATTATGATTCTCCTTTTTCAATATAAGACATTTAAGTTGCTATGTTTTTGCAAACGGAATAGAATTCATTAGAGACGTACATTTACCACCAGCTTCTGATCTTCCCGCAATTACCTATTATTCAGAATATCATAATGAGGATTTTAATAAAACTGCTTCCTATATGCTGAAGCATTAATTCTTGCAAAATGGAAATCACCTTATCTAAAAGAAGATGAATAGGGTGCAGGACATCGTGAATTACCTTTGGTAGAAAAAGCCTCTTGCAAAAATATCAGGAAATTAAGATGCTTGCTATAGCGTCTGTTATAATTTTTTTATGAATGGACTTATTCTATTGGTTTCATTTTCTTTTCCCCAATTTCTCTTATAGCATAGAACCCCATCCAATAGGAAAATGATGTATGTCCTGCAGGATTCTGAATGCCCTTCAGCTTTCCTTCAATCTTAAAACAAACAAGGATTAAGGGTCCAGCACATCATAGTGCTCATTTGCATTCTTCCAAGATGAATCCCACATATAATGCCAGCCTTATGCTGCTGATGGTATGGAACATCAGGAAGTTAAAAACAAGAGAGAAGTCTGAATGAAAATCTAGGGTCAGATTTAAATCAAATCTGGATACATACCTAAATGTTTTAAATTGCCATACTTTTCCAATTAATCAAAACAGTAAATTCATGATATTTCAAAATTGTTACAGATGGTCAGTGATTGAGGAGATAACCTCATATCCATATAAGACAATTTATTGTTTTCAGAGCTCAGTCAGGGCTTTCTGATGTCAAATAGGACATGCAGAACTTGAGGCACAAAAAAAACCCCAGTCATCAGTATTCAGTGTTTTTGGTTTTTTTCTGGAGCTCAGGAAAAAACTTTAAAAATACAGAAAGTCAGTGGTGCAATTCTACATCATTATTAAAAACCTGTGAAGAACACAAAACTGAACACATACATGCAGCAAACTTCAAAGGAAATGCAAGAAATGTTTCACACAGAAAAGCATATGCTCCCTCAGTCCTTGAGAATGAAGGTAGTTTACAACCTGCTTTGGAGCACAAATATCTAGTGAGTACATTGTCTCTTCAGAGTTCAAAGTTATGGGTGTTTAGAAGCATAATTTTCAAAGTCACATTGCTTTATGACTGTTCATATGTCTAAAGACTAATTATCTGTGACAAGTTGACCATCAGGGAAAAGCATTCATACACAACATGGCAGATGCTTTAACACAAATATAATGCCATCTTAATAATATATTTAAAGAAAAAAAGATATGACAGGTTTAAGTTTCAATTCATTAGAGATGTTTAAGACTACAGCAATCATTTTCAAAGAATTGAACCCTGTTAAGCCAGGGATACAGTATTCCTTCTTTTAAACAATTATTCTACTCTCAAAATCAAGCAGGTATTATTTCTGTGCACTGCAACCTGTTTCCATTCTCCATTCAGCCTTTACTGACCAAAGGTTTTATGACTTTTACTTTCAATTACCTAGAAAAATGAGACAACAGGAAAGCGAGAACATATGATTTCATTTCAAATATTTTTGCAACCAGCCACATACAATTGTCCTCAACCCTATAATCCTTAATTCTAATGACATGCAAAATTGAGCTCGTATTTCTATTTTGGAGCATAAAAGCTAGAAAATCTGAGGGGAGAAAAAACTGAAATAAATTACACCAAATATTTTCCTTTCATATGTGTCTTTCATACCAAGAAAATGAAGGCTTTCCATAGTATTCCTCTAGCCTGTCTTGCTCTACTATATTAGGGAAGTTTTGCAAATGTGACTTATCCTAAATTGTGTACTATTCTGGAAGCATAAGATCTTTCAGGACAGCCTGATGAGCACGTATAAACTGCCTCTCACCTTACTGTCGCAGTTCGGCATCTGTGCTACCTTTAGCCCAGCTCATGCCATAAATTTCAGCAGCCTTCTAAGGAAATATTGCAGCATCCTGCAATTATTATTAATTATCGTTAAATGCATCAGCTAAGTTCATGTCCAGAAACTATAGGCATGACCAAAAAATGTCATGGGTACCCTAGGCAACATTACATTGTTGTAAAGATCCATCAGGAGGAGTATTTTATGGCTGGTGCTTCTTCTCTGGAACACGTTCTCCTAGGATTTTGATTTGGAGGGGGGGCTTTTGTGCGTTGGGGTTTTGTTTGTTTGTGTTGTTGTTGTTAGTTTTTTTAAGATTAAATGTTTTTGTGGCTAACAAAAGGGCAATTTTCCAACACGAAAAACTGTACTCGCCTTTTGTCTGCGCAAGGAAAACAAAATATAACAATTAATTTTCTCTCGTTGAAATTCATTAACAGACTCCTAACACTGATCTGCCAGCATACATCAGAATATAAACTGCATAAATATAAGATATAAACTGAATCTTACAAAATTACCTTCCAGATTAGTATTTATCCATAGTGATCTCAAGCATTGAACACAGAAGCATTCTATCAGAATTCTGGTCATAAGTTTGTACCACAAAAATCAAATTTTGTAATGCTCCCCTCCTTGCAACTGTTCTCACTCTATAAAAGCTCGTAACACCCCTAACAAGTTAAAAAAGGGCTGAGGTTGCCACACTATTTCTCTTACTACCCCTGAGCCATATCCAATATAGATTAAATTTCAGTACAACCTAATGTTTTTTTTCTTTATATAAACACTTCTGAGATGCAATCTCAGCACCACCTCCTTTCATGGGCCAATGTGCAAAACACAGAGCAGGAGAGAACACTCTGCACTGTGTGAAGCCTGGCACAGTGGAAGGTATTCTTATAGATCACTGGTGGTCAATAAGAGTAATTCTTCTTATTGATTTCTTGCATTGAGATTACTCAAAAAAGAAAGGAAATGCCTTTTCTTGCTCTATCCCAATTTCCCATTTTGTTCAATGCAGTAGCTCCTGCTTTTTCCCCCCATTAAGGCTAGATTCAGCTCTAAGAAGTTCATCTCCACAGGCATATTATTCAAAGTCTGGTAGTTTTGCTCAGGTCTAAGCCCATATCCAAAAGACATTGGAAAAAAACATTATAGGACTATATAAGCCAATATGAGTTTATTCTGTGGTACTTTCTGAAAATGTTACATATTTCAGGGTTTGTAAAAGTCAACAGTAAAAAACCCAATGTGTAGTATGTAATATTAATGCCATCTATGATTTTGTTAATTGCTTAAATATGTGTTTCTTCTATGGAGCCCGGCAAATGTGTAATAAGCATGAACTTACCTAAATCCTAAGCAACAGAAAGTATCAACCATATTATACAGTAATAATGACACTAACAACTGCTTACATAGGCTGAAAAAAATTTTTTAACCCGTTTACATGTGTAGTAGTTCCAAACAGTGGAAAACTAAGATAACTTGACAACTTCCATACACTGAAGCAAAGCTGTGCCGAGACTCTGAAATTCTCTTGGTGGGAGAAACACATGCAGAAAGAGTGTAAAAGCAACATAAGCAGGGTATAAGAACAGCTTCCCTGGAATATTTATTATCATTAGGAGTCAGTTATGGGACTTTTCTGAGACGTTGATTTCCTCCAGATCATCATGTTTTATAGCACCCAACAGACAGTCCCTCCTAAAACTGTCTTAATCTTTTTTAATCCTTGTATAGCTTTTCTGAATGTTAGAACATCCTCTGACAATTGATCTAAAAATGTAACTACTCATCGTGTGGAAAAAAACCCAAACTTCTTTTTGTTTATCATAAGCATTCAACAGTTTTTTAACTTGTGTCCTATAGAAAATAGTGGCAACTTTTAAACTTTTTCTAATGTTACAGGTCTATATAGTGTTCTCTGAGGCTGATTCTTTTCTGGGAAAAGCTTTAGTCTCTTCAGTTCCTGCTCATTAAAAAAAATACTATTCCATAAACCTCTTCATCTACTCCAGTTCTACTGCACATTTTTTAGAGTTAAGTGTAGTTAAGTACACTTTTACTTTATCCCATTTCCAACTCATTCATAAATATGTTAAATGGCAAAACTCCAGAATCAAAGTGCTAGAAGGAAGATTCTCAGTTATCTCTCCATTGTGAAAGTTGACTATTTTTACCTCAATTTCATTTTCTGTCTTTAAGTAACTATTCATCCACAGGAAGATCTTTCCACTTCATCAAGCTTAATTTCTTCAAGAGTTGTTTATGAGGACTCTTTTCAGAAGACCTTTGAAGAATCTCAGGATACTGTACTAAGTGGAGCACACATATTCATGCTCATCGACACAATTCAAAAACTCTAGGGGAAAAAAATCCACTTGATTGGTGAGGTATAGTTTTTCTTCAAGGTGTATGTGGGATAAAAAAATCCCTTTTATAAGCATCTTTATTTTAATCCATGTTTATAAAATCTCTTAAAACTCCTGATTGGATAGTTTTTGCCCTTGATATTTTTAAATATGAATTTTACCTTTTCTTAATTATAAAATTATACATTACTGCTAAAATCTCTCTCAATAACAGTTCAACAGGAGTAGTTCCTCAGACCTGCCTCCTGTAACAAAAAGTTCCAGTGTGAGAACATGTTCTCTACTGTCCTGATCACAAAAGTGATTTGTAATACACTTCAACTTCGCTGCAGACACTGGAAGGTGAATAACATCATGTTGTATCTTAGATTAAAACAGACTACACTTCAGTGCCCTATTACTTATTAGGTTGCATTTTGTTCTCTTTGATCCAAATACCACAGTGTTCAGATTTTCTGTATGATTTGGGGGGAAGGGGGGAGGGATAGACAGGTTTGGGTGGGGTTTTCTGGGGGAAAGACTGGTGTTTTGCAGGAGTTTTTGGTTGGTTTTTGGGAGGAGTTTTTTGGAGGGGTTAGTTTTTGTTTATTTCATTTGTTTGGGTTTTTTTCTTTCAGACAGCTCATTGTATGCCTACGAGGCAAGCAAAATGACAAGAAGAATAGGGTAACCACATCTTCTGACATCAGTTATATAGTTTCAGAACAATATTAATTCCAATAGAGTTTCTCTAGACATTCATAGGTATAATTAAGACCAAAGTTTAGTAGCACTAAAATAAAATACAAAACAAAAGTCATACAATGAATTCCAACTTTACATATTCTAAATTTATCTTTGTATTAGGTTGGTAGTTGTACCTTTAAATTCAAAAGGCCAGAACTATCTCATATCCTGTCTATTGATCCACCCATAAAAAATAATCTGAGCATTGCTTTAAAATAAAAAAACACCTGCTCAATCCTACAGCTAAAGTCACAATCAACTCTACAGATTATTCATTATGTACCAGTATTCAAAAATGTACTTGACCGAAGCCCTACACGACCAGGCTGAAAGAGCTGTGTAGCACCAACAGGGAAGTCCTACACCACTGCCCCATTTCAGCCATTACACAGCTGAAGGTTTCACAGAATCACACAAAGCTTTGGGTCGGAAAGGGCCTTAAAGATCATTCAGTTCCCACCTCGCTGCCATAGGCAGGGATGCCACCCACTAGAGCAGGCTGCTCAAAGCCCCATCCAACCTGGCCTTGAATGCTTCCAATGATGGGGCAGCCACAACTTCACTGGGTAACCTGTTCCAGTGCCCCACCACTCTCACAGTAAAGAATGTCTTCCTTTGTATCTGAGGTTTGTATCTATACAACTTGGCCCAGAGTATACATCCCACGATGATGACTCTTCAGTTACAAGTCATTCTATCTTGCAAAGAACCAAGGATAAGAAGGAAAGAAGGTCTTCCATAAAATCTAATTATTGAATGAACATAAATAAAAGTTATAAACCCAATAAGAGTTGCAACTGTTCTCCCTCCTGAGATCAGAACTTTGGCTGTGGCAAAAAGGTAAGGATATTCTATATGAGGTAATTTCTTCTTCCTCTAATCTTTGCTAGCACTTCTCTCAGTGCAAGATAACTGTGCACTCAGAGCATAATTATTTCAATATTCCTTTGAAATCACTTTAGTTATACATTTTTTACTACACTGAGCTCCAAATAAACACTCAGCTGCTACCTTTGCATAGACTGCTCCAGGAACAAAATTCTTTGCTAGGAACTGTATTAAGGTACATCTGAAATTAATGTCAGCATTCAAAAGGCTGTTCTACAAATTTCTGAATCACTGCATTAAAAAACTGCATCTTTGTTCCTGTTTTTTTTTTCCCACTACTGTTTATATTTTCTAATTCTACCAATTAGATGTACTTAAAAAAGTTGTAATTTAAAATCCAATTGCTTAAATTCAATTGCATCAGCAGTTGAATGATCTCTCAAAATTCTGGAGTCAGAGGTAACCAAGTTTAGGTATTTTTCAGACAAATTGGCAGAGGATTAATTAAATTTCCAACATTTTTGTTTGCTTGCTTTGAACCCAGAGAAACTTTTCTTCTTTTTCAGTTGACTTGCCTTCTAGCACTCACCAATGGAAAAAGAGAGGTGAACATCATTAGCATTCTTTGTACCTCAACTATATATTAACACACTTCCCTTATTGTGTGTACAGAATTTTTATATAGAACTTAAGGAGGATTTTATAGTAGCACATGACCTTTCTGCAAGAGTTTTATCAGAAGTAAAAGTGAATGAGGGGGAGTTTTATTATTGCATAGCATCTTTGACAACTATTTTTTTTTCTCCCAGCTTTTATCACAGAAATTGTTAATAGGCTAGATGTACATCCCACAGTAGCAAAAGCACATTTTGCCACTAATATAAATAGAAAATGAAGTGCTGAATTTTATTTAAGGATGTTTTATTAAAGACTCTTGCTTATGAACATCCTTTTAAGTTGTTACTTATGTATTCATGCTTAAATTTAGGACTGATTTTTTTTTCTTTTTATTTATTTATTAGAAACTAACAAACTTCCATGCCTTTCCCAGTCCAGAACATTTGGAACTTTCTGTCAACTCAGTAACCCAAGCTAATTTTGCTGTACTGACTATAAATACTCTACTCTGAGCACTGCACCTATGGTGAGGCCACAGCCTCAGGACAGAGAGAAGGAAAGGCGAAATTTACACACTCCTTACACCTCTTTGGTTAAGAAGTGTAGCTTATTCTGCTTTTCCAGAGTTGCTTGTGCCTCTCATTCTCAGTGAATAAAATAATTTCTTGCTTTTCTCAGAAACCGAAACAAATCCTCAATACTACAGAACTGTTTGAATTTCATAATGCTTTTTGCTTCTCAGGAGTTTTTTACTGTGTATGTGCAATAGAGAAAAGCTATTCCCCCATTTTCTCTGACAAGGCAGGTATTAAAAGGCAATTCTGAACAATTCTCATTGTATAGCTAAGCTTTTTAGCAGAAGGGAAAGTATAAGCAGCTCACAAAATGAAATCTGTAAGGCTAATGTCTCACTGATTTAATTTAAAACTGCATAGTGACAAGGACTCTCACTGCAGAACTTTTTTTACAATAGTGTATATATGTATATAAATAAAGACAAGTCAAAAACTAGTGCACTAAGAATACAGAACTAGAATATCTGGAAAATAAACTGCATGCAGTGCCTGTTCCAAGTACTTCATCACAATATAAACACAAGGTTAACTGATATAAAGACAATGGTCCCCAGAAGTTTTCTCTACAGACCAATAATTTGTCAGCATAAATGATATTAGTGTCCGGTGGATGCTGAGTTTTATATTTGTCATTCTTCAATGGGCAAAGCATACAAGGTTAATTCTTGGGATCTGGTCCTGCACATAAGTGCTCTATGCTCCCTCCGCAATATACTGCCTTAACCAATAGTGTTTATGACCATGTTTGTCATCTCTTTCTGAGCTTGAGCCTTTTAATCTTGAAGTAAAGGAATCATCTCTGCCTGCAATAGCTAAGGCACATATATTTCCATGCTATAAATACCCAAGTTTATCACTAAATTTACTCCAATGTCAGCAAAGATAAATCTGCCTGGAAGTGGCTGGCTCCGTGAACCTCTTTGGCTGTCTCCATGGACCTGTTGGCGCAAGTCCAGAGGACAGCCATGAAGATGATCAGAGGGCTAGAGCATCTCTCCTATAAAGACACACTGAGTTTGTTCAGCTTGGAGAAGACTAGGCTCCGGGAAGACCTTATAGCAGCCATCAAGTGCCTAAAGAGGGCCTGCAAGAAAGTTGGAGAGGGACTATTCTCAAGGGCTTGTAGGGCTAAGACAAGGGGGCATGGCTTTAAACTAAAATAGAGTAGGTTTAGACTAAATATTGGGAAGGCATTCTTCGCTGTGAGGGTGGTGAGGCAGTGAGAGGGTGCTTGGACTTAGACTATTTTTAAGGTCCCTTCCAGCCCAAACCATTGTATACAGTTCTGTGACTTTATGAAGGAACCAAAGGATGTAGTTAAGGAGGACATCTACAAAATAACTCAGTCTGAGTATTCATCCTGAAACCTCCCCATCACTAGCAAGGTTACAAAGCAGAGAGGATATACTGATGTGACAGTCCATAAAATATCATTTCTTATACCGTTATTTACATCATTTAGTATTCACTATGCTAGTGCTGTATGTCTTGGTTTGAGACAATTTGGAGGAGCAGACACCTCTAAGGGAAGTCTCCTCCCTTGCATTCAATACCTCTGGTTTCTCCAGTACAGAGAGAGACCAAATATGCCCAAATGTAACTGAAAAATAACTCTTTACCAAGAAGAATGCTAGTAACAATACTGACAAAAATGGGTTAAACCAACCAATGAGGAGAACCTTCCCAAGCCCTGCCCACAGGACCAAATTGAGATGGTGGCCAGCCTCCCCCACACAGAAAACACACCTGTCCATGGGACAGAGGCAAGATGGGTATCCTTCCATGTGATTCGTGTCCTCCACACCCAGAAAACCTTTCAGGAACGGTTGGAGAGGCAGCACTGGCTGTCACCTTGCCTCTCTCCTTATCTTGTTCAACACCCAGCTTGTAGCCTGAGGGGTTGGACATGAACACCTTCAGCCCCTGGCCCAGGTGGTCACCCTGCACACTTTAGCAGAGCACACTGCTGACAGAGCCATCAGCACCAACAGTCCAGTCTCTCACAGCACCCAGGCAGTCACTGCAGGAGGTCGAATGTTTGAGTCATTAATCACTAGCAGTTCAGGCTCTTTAAAGAAGGTAAAACACCAAAAAGCCAAAAAGGTTATTTGGAGAAAAGAGAAGGTGGATACCAGAATTTTTGTGTAACCCAGGTCACTCTACAACTCCTACGTGTTTATGAGAGACAAAAAGTGAATATTACATCACAAGCCCAAAAGGATAATTCTCAGGACCCACAGAAGAAGTCAGTGTTTCAGAAGATATATACAGGACCCTTTTTCCTGTAGCATGTGAGAATTCTTAAAAATATTAACTAATATTTCAGCATGCTTCTCAAGGAACTGGAGTGTCAGCAAAATGAGCATCTCTCATCTCCTTCACCCTTTACATTAGGAAAAGTCATGACAGAGAAAAGTCACATAAGAATTCTGTCAGGTGCTAGGAGATCTCTCCTGAATCTCATGGCAAAGAAATAACTCCAGGTCACAAATTTGAATGCCTTCTCTAACTGATCAAGAGTGAAAGGGGGTTAAAAGGCAAAATTGTATTGTGTAAAGTCAGGATGCTTTGTACTCTGAGCTCATTGAGTATACTTGTGGCTACAGACAGTTGAACTAAGAGTATTTTCCATTGCTGATAGTGCCCTTTCCGATGCTGTTTAAATCCTTTAAGTTTTCACGGTTTGGCTAATCCTATTTCTTTTTAAATCACATTAAGCCTTTCCATATGTCTTATGAATAGTGAAAAGAATGAACACACACCTTGCAAAGACAGCAGAATAAGTCTCTCACATGAGGAGAAATGAGCTGGCTAGAATTCAAAACTACATTTACCTTCAATACCCAGCAGTGAAAGACATGGTTAAAGGATTGGGCAGTCTCCAAAATACTTTCCAACTCCATTACTACAACTCTTGGATATGCTAGGTCCAATCAACTGCCTAAGCAATAGACTTTGCACAACACCATTTTTCCAGTGTTTTGACATCAGACGTAATAATGCCTTTGCCAGCCAGAACATAAACCTTTCAAACACCATTGCTGCTGAAAACTAATAAATAAATAAATTCTGAAAAACAGAACACATGTGGATGTGCTAACAGACTTAATCTGAAGACAGTTTTTCTTCCCCTGCCATACTACGCTAAAGCCACGCAGTGCTGCAAGCTGAATACCTTTAATTCATTATTTATATACCTAACTAAGCTTTTGTGAACAGCAAATACCTGGAGTTTAAAAGCCAGTATGCTGCATTCCATACCACAAATCAAAATTAAATAATTATATTCCACTGAATTTGCAGTTAGATTCAAGAATTTGTATAAGATAACTCTGAAATACTTTGTTCAGCAACAAGACAGTTCAACTGCTATCCAGAATACCACAGTAACATTTTTGCATCCTGCTGCATATGGACAGTGTTCAGGACTTAATAGATACACCAGTATGTGACCAATTCATTCTTGGCAATTCTGCTGAGGCTGAAAACAAGGACAGGAATTAGTGACAGTTTGGAAGGTAATTTTTTCTAGTGTAGATGCTTCTTCACCAAGAACTGGACTGGTATGACCAATTCACTCCGCAGTGACCAATTAAGCCGATATTTTCCATCCAACAAATTAATTTGTGGCTACTACTAAGACTGAATTCAATTGGGAAGCCTAAAAATAAAGCTAACCATACTCCTAATTTCCAAATTCCTAAACTATCAAAGCCACCATGTTTCAGACACAGTCTTCATTTTGCTAGAGCAAAATAGTACAAGTTATTACTAACATAAGCGACAGAACCCTGATAGTGTTTTCTTCAAGTCTGAAGCCTCACCTGCTGAAAAATGCTACTTTTCCGCACATATAACTGAACTGCGCAGGCCAATCTGCTACTGATGTTCCAAAATGTAGAAAACTAATTTTCCTAGAGATTATTTTTCCCTCCCAGACCATAAAGCGCTTTTTTTCTGAGCCACTTAATAGATGTTTCTCACAGCTCTATTCAAAACAACATCATTTTTGTACATTTTGAGATTATAAATTTCTCCTTTTTGTACCACAAATCATCACAGAAAAGTTTAGTGTGATATGCTGGGACAAGCCTATGCTATTATCTCTTAAATCAATAGCACTGTAGCTTTTCTTGTGTAGTGCTCTGCTTATTAAGTTCCAATAATGACAATAAAATTTGAGTCCTACAAAATGAATGCTCTGTTATTAGCACTGCATTAATGCAAAAACATCAATGCTTTATTAATAATTGCTTGTATATTAAAAAAAACCCACAGCACCCAAATCTGTCTTTTTTTTTTTTTTTGCTTTTTTGTGCTTATTTATGTTGTTTATTGCAATTACTGCATGGGAAGACATATCAGTTGCACAAACAGCATCTGAAACCACACTTCAAGCTTGCTGTAATTGCATCTCTTCAATTTTAGAGATTCTGATTCTCAAAATTACAGAAAAATGTACTAAGAACTGTGAAATGGGTAGTAGTCCTCTATGGGCTCAGCTCTTCTCAGACTGAAATAAATCTACTAAAACAAAGGAAATTAAATCTGCAGAAAGCTTGAACTGGATAATCTAAGCCTATTCCTGTACATTTATTTAAACAGTTCAGACATCCAGCACCTTGTATAAGAAATTCCATCTTTATCCTGAAGGGTCAGACATTTATTTGTAAACTGAAACTAAATACCTCCTGGGAAAAATACCGGTTAGGTTTATGTACAACAAACAAGCCTCTAAAGCAGTGAGGTCCAGTTATACATGGAATAAACTGAATTTAGACTATCTAGAATGAAGACTATGCAGGAAAGACCACCACAAACTAACATATATAGGAGCAGCTGGGATTCAGACAACATACACCGAAGCAAGCAATTTTATCACTTACACACAAGATCAGTGGAATAGAGATGAAATTGAAACTGGTTTATTGAATAATTACCTTCACAATCAGCATGTTTGAAAAACACATATGAGTTCAGAGATGCCAAGAAGGGATTAGATGAGGGGAGATTTATAAACACCAGTCATAGAATAGGTTTTGTTTGCCCAGACATTATTTGTTTAGAACTTAAGGGATCAGATTTATTTGTTTTTCTGCTGAGAAAAAGGAATAGGGAGGTGACAAATTATATATGCAAATAAACCATTGTTCTAATTAATGATCAATTTACTGACCACTTATTGTCCTATACTCAGTGTTGGTCCTTCACTGCAGATAACACAAAACTTGTGCCCATTCTGAGCTTAGATTGTACAGTCACTTTTTCTTCTCTTTTGCCAAACTTTACTATTTTAATAGATCCCTGCAAAGAGAGAAATCCCTATCCACTAAAGTGAAGATTGAGGTATTGTCTGTATTTTAAGTATACAGCATGCTACGTGTGTCAGTTTTACTTCCTTTTAAATAAATTGGTGGTCTAGGATTATGTGGGACAAATAAAACAAAAAATAGAAACCAAATCAAACCAAAACCCCATACAAACCAGCAAAACCAAAAAACCCCACCCAAAATTAGGCATTTCTTTGAAGCAGAAATCTGTACAGGAGGAAGATACCAGAAGCCGGGCCAATAGTTGAGATGTTTTTCTCCAAGCCAGGCAGAGTCTTGAAAAAATTTAGATGTTCAAAATACATTCAAAATCAAAAATTAGACACTGAAAATACATTGACTAATTCAGACATTGAAAATGCTCCTGAGAAAAAGGAAGGGGAAAGAGTGATAAGAACATAGGCCTTTATGGAGTGGCAACTGAAAGCCCCAAGAGTCCCTTTGGGTTTTTTCTGCATCCATACTGCTAAGGATTAAAAGGAATATTAAGGCAAAGGAAGTCAAAACATGCTAATAGTAATCAGAAATAGAGGTTAAATAGTAACAGCCTGTATACCCTTGTGGTAAAAAAAAATCATAATTTCTTTGGAAAAGTTTCAGTAACTCTAATGAGCTCCCAGTCCCTGGCTCCCAAAGGAGAAAGGTGTAGAAGGGCAGGCCACTTTTATCAGTACAAGAGACCAAACTGGAGGGCTACTCTCCGTGCCTAAGTTCAGCCCAGGAGGAATTGCATTGCTTCACCTAGAGAGATATTAGCTTACTTGTCACTGCAGGCTGAGTTTAAGAGAAGGTGAAAAGGGAAGGACAGTGTCACTGTGACCACAACCCATTAACCTGCTCATTTGACCTGGAGCACATTGAAGTCATCTCGGGGAACTGAGGGGAGAGACTACAGGTCAGATATGCACTGTGATAAGCAAATAAATATAAAAATAGCTAAATTAACACATTCCGAAATCAGCTAAGCTTTGAACTTCCTCATTTTAGAGCTTTCAGCAAGTACCCGAAGTCACAGTAGTGAAAATGAGAAAAGCCAATTACTCTGGTCAACCTGAAATTCAGAGGTGGAATGTAAAGGGGAAAAAAAGGAAAAAGAAAAAAAAAGAAAAAGAACAGGTTGGGAAGAAAGCAATTTGTTCTAGAGATTGAACACACTGCCAATCAAATCTAAAAGCTCTTCAATCTCAAAATTACTCCACCTAATAACACAAAAATGCAGAATTCATTTCATTTTTTACAAGTTGTTATGAACAAAATGATAATTTTTTACTTTGAAATATATATTAGTTTAAGAGTGTTCTACACATTAAACAATACAGTTTGGGAATTAAATTCTGACGTGCAATCAGCTTCATTCAATTTTGAAAAAGTTTCTGTGTTAAGAGATTAATTTTTTGCAAACATTTTATGACACTGACAGGCAGGCATAGCTCCACTATATATGGTATACACTGTGTCCACATATCACATTTTTCAGCTCCATTCCAACAGTAGCAACATTGCAAACCTTATCTCACCTATACAAACCAAGTATGACACACATAAAAGCACATTTATTACCACAGAGTAAGTGAGAGAATTAAACCACATCTGGCAAAAGACACTAACAATGCTTCTCCCATTTAAAGCAGCAGATGGTGATAGCATAGATGAAAACACATTTGGCAGGACAGGGAGTCATCTGTCCAGCTATTGAAGCCACACCATTAGTGGCTAGCAAAATTGTTTGATTGTGTGAAATGAAATCAAAACAACTAATGCTTGGGAATGGTTTGACTGCTTGACTACTGATTACATGACAGCAATTTAGACTGTCTAAAGTTCTCGATAATATTCTTTAAAGCATCCTTTTCTTCAAGATGCTGCCTTTCTTTGTGCAGTTTTTTTGCTTTGTAAGTGATAGGCTTGGATGTTCATTCTTGTCCTTTTATTTCCATTGCAGCAACTTATGAAGGCCCCATTTTACAAGACCAACTTTGTTCTATACTGGCACCATGCTTATATTAAGCTTCACTGTGCAATTATTTCTGTAATCTACTGCCAGTGCTGTCATCATGCCTGGGGCAGCTCTAATGTAAAACCTTTCATATAAGGGATTCAAAGCACCATAAAATCAATAGAAGAGTTTCCTTATTGGACAGTATAGTATGATAAAACAAGCCCTAGAGATATGCAGCTCGTTACATATTGTCTTTTACTAAGCTGTTCTTAATTTCATGTAAAAATCATTACTTTCATAAACAATGGTTTTAATTTAAAAGTAAAATTCAAACATATCCTGTTTGCACTCTAACCCAACTTCTCTACATTAAAGAGGAGGCACAATAGTCAGTGAGATTATGAGCATTTTTATGAACACAGAGCATGTGAAAGTTGTAAGTATGGTATTTCAAAATCTACATAAAACCAAACACAAACCTCAAATACCAGTGTTATTTACATGGGAGCTTACCCCAAGAATCTCTGTCTCAACAGCACCTATGCACCTCTGATTGCCTGTTGTCTCCCCCTCCTCCCTGTCCCTGCAAACAACTCCCTCAGCTCCCCCTGCACTGCATCACTTTCTTTGCTCAAGTAGTCTACACCTTCTCTCTGGATTACTTGAAGATGAAGGTTTTACACTACAGCACTTATATGAAATAACCTTAAGCACAGCTCCCTTTTAATAAATAAACATAAAATCTCTGTCATTGTAACATAGACAGCATCAAGTCCAAGCCATTCCAGAAATGCAAAGTATGTCAAAATTCTTACACTAAGATAAACATGTGAAAATGCACATGTCCTGTTTGATGTGATATGCAATCTGTCCGTAGGAACAGAATGAAACTCTCCCACTCATAAAAGCATACCTTGGCAGTGAATGAAACATTCCCCTCTTCCCACACATGCACACACACAACCGGACATCGACTTTGAAAATCAGGAACACTCTCTGCAGCAAGGATCAAAGGAACCATGTGGAGAAAAATGCAGAAGATGGAATGAAAGAAATTCTTTGTGGATTTTAGTGAGAAATATGAGTGTTCCATCACTCTATTTCTGAAGGCACTTTACTTGGGCACTCAGAACAAACCACTTTGACCTTACATGATCCAGAACAGTAATTATTGGTTTGGTTTTCAAAAAACACTTTGTCTTGCTTGAAATCATCACTAACTGTTTAACTTTACTTAAAAAGCAGTCGCCACACACCTACCATTGATATCTACATCAACTGGAATGGAGACAAGCAAGGGTACTGACCTACAGACCCCGCTGCGCAGCCAGGGCAGCTAGCACAACAGACCGTTTGTGAAAAAGTGTGCCAACACTGCCTTCGAGAAACATTTGGAAAGGCTATGTGAAAGGCAGGAAATCCTCAGCACACATCAGGAACTCCCAGGTGGTCATATAAATCCAAAACCCAAATCAGAGACCAAATCAAGTGGAGCCGAAGGTTCTAGCCATGTATGCTTAACCTGAATCATCAGGTTTCCAAATCGTATCTTTCTGCTGTTTCATCTTACACTGCAGAATCTCATAGTACACAGTTGGTTTAAAACATAGACAAATAATCAAACTGCTAATCCATTGTTTATTTCTGCCTTCCAAAAACTGAAAAATAACTTAATTGAAGTCCACAATTTACTTGCGGGACAGTTCATTATTTCTTATACATTATGTCTTCTCTGGGTTGTTCAGAGTGCATAAAAGATGCATAAGCCCTTAGTGTCTATATGATTCATTAGATAACGTAACACCAATCAGCCTTCTCATAAGCAACTAGAAACCGAGCTGGATTTCCAGGGTGAACACCCAATACAGCTAAATGAGAAATCAATACAGCTCAATAGCGTACTTTGCAAGACAAGTGCTGCTTCTGCTCCTGACCCTATGTACCTAGCTTAACACAGAGATATCCTACCCCAGTGGAGAATGTCTCACCTACATTTGCAGCAGAGAACATGCTGTACAAGCAGGCTAAAATGTCAACTCAGTCAGATATTTGATTGCATGTACTTGATAGAAAGACAGAGTTCAATTTCCCATGCAACAAACAAGATGTTCTTGAGAAACTTCAATATGCACTCGAGTACCAGTTAGAAAAGTTATTGCAGCTTATATAAAATGAATCACAGTTCAACAATTTAAAACAGGAATATTCATAATTGTAAAGCCAAAATCAGTATTGTTTGGGTAGTTGTTGAAGAAACATTCCTGGAAAATAGTCCAGCTAGAAATAGAACTATATACTTTATATTTAGGGACCATGTTCATCCAAGTCTGTTTCTACACAAAAGGGATTGTTAGATGGAAGAGAATCACAGTGGTGTAAAGCTACTGGTTTTTAAAATTAGTATATCTTTAGGATACGTATTATTTCCTTTAGTTTATATTATCAAGATAATGAACTGCTCTTGAGATTCAGTGTGCAATGTACCAGGGAACCCACAAAATTCACCCACATGTCACATCCAGTCTGTGGTGAAAGGCCTTTCTCGCTGTTTCCACAATTCCAGCATAGGCAGGCTCTTGCTACGCTATGCTGAACAACAGCATCTCAGGCTGGAGCAATGAGGAAAACACTCATATCAATACTGACCTCACAGCACATAGTTTAAGAGATTTTTCTACCTTAACAGAAGACAGTGCAAAGGGGACAGACTGGTTTTATTATAAGCTATAGTCTCTTAAAAATTACCAGACTGTTACAAAATAAAAGGCCTTTATAAATATCTTCTATTTGTGGTTTGTCTAAAGTTATTTTTAATGTCCCCTCCTCATGCACAGCATGTGTAGCAATTATGGTACTGGAACGCTCACAGTCAGAAACTGAGTAATGCAATTTTTGAGCCTTTGCAGCCATCTTGACATCAATCTCAACAGAAATGACAGCACATACATTTATCTGAAGAGTATATATTCATTCATAGTTTTTTTCCCCACAAAAGTCTTCACTGCAGCCTCTCTGTCATAACAAAATACATCTTGGTTCCAGTTCAATAATAAACACACTTATGCCAAACCCATATAAATTCTGCACTCATATCAATAAAGTTTTGTATCCTCAGCCATAATCTCCACTTCAGTCAGTCAGGCAACACCAACATTTCCACTTCCCTGCCTTTCATTACTCACGGTGCGAACTCATGCTTCTCCCCTTGCATTCTATCTCACAAAGGCTTTTAAGGCAGGTTTCACATACTCACCCTAGTTTTCTAAGTCTGGCAAAAGACAATTTCAGAGGATTTTATACTTTTCCTGAGCTTTTCATAGGGGAAACTTCATCACGGTACTTCCTTTTTCACAGGCTAATGTTACATGTCTAGAAGAAAAGTCCGTGAAAGTGTGAGGATCTGCAGGACAGACCTGTTTTTTACCCAGGAAGGATGGGGAGAGGAGAACTCAAGTTTGCTGACTTGCTAAACAGTTCTCTGGAAATTTCAGAGGAAAAAAAAGTCACAGAATAGTGCTGATTTTCTTAGGTAGCTTAGAAGAACAACTTCTCTTTCCCAGTGGGCAGCCAGGTAGGGAACTGGGTCTCCCACAACCTCAGGCCCCTATGAAAATACTACATTGAAGTCTTTAATCACATTAATAAACTGGGACACCTCACTGAGCTTCCTTTGAAAGCAAGAAGATAGGTAGCTAACTTAGGAAATAAGAATCTGAAATGATAAAGACTGATCAACCCACTTGCTCAGTAAAGGTCTAGTAGGCATGAATGTAATGATATATCATAAGGGTATATCCCAAGACGGGTCAGTTTCATCCCAAGGTCAGTAGCAGGGACACCCAAATTGGCTTTTTTACTGATGGTTTTTGTTCCTGAGGCCATGCACTTCCTCAAAGAGTTAAGACTGAGCACTTCACTCAGAAAGAGAGGCACAGACAGGCAGGCAGTGCAAGTGCTGCTCTGCACTGAAGGTCTGAGCTTCATTATTCCAAACTCAGACTCCTCCTCATACAGGGTCACAGACAGAGGCTCTGCAGTTTATCACCAGGCAATGTTCAGCATTCAGTGTCTAATGCCTTAAACACTTCAAGAAATGTATAACAAGGCAGAAAAGGGAGAGGATGGATGGAGGGTCACCTTCAGTCACACCACATCTTTGTGTTATGAAAACGTATCTGGAACCTGCTTTTGAATAACTCAGAAAATTGTGTCCAGTCTCTAGAATTGCTCTGCCCTGACTATAACAGATATGAGTGAAATGTTTATCTACTAGTGATCTTGGGAAGAAATTTAATTTGGAAAATATGTAGGAGCTTGAATGCGGGTTTTTTTTTTTTTGGGGGGGGGAGTGTGCTTTTGGTGGTTTTTGTTTTAATTTTTTTTTCTAATAGCAAATCTTTGTGTTTAATACAGAATACTCAAAGTAAAAATGGTATTAATTAAATATAATCAAATCCTATCTACAGATGAAATAATCGGTTGTCTTCAAATTCCATTAATTTACTTTCCATGTTCTTTTAAAGCTATTTGAATGTGACCCTAGGGCAAATAACAATGTAAAGCTGGCAGTAAGAAAATGCTTTCACTGTCTTACTTAGCATCACAGTCAAGAAATAGCTACACTGGCATCCTTGCCAACTAGGTTCATATGTCAACTGTTACTCAGATTATTTGGAGGCAACAGCCCAAAGAAGCTGTCCTAGTAAGGACTGCAAATCAGTGGATCCTTATTCTTCATTTCAAAAATACTTTGGAGTACAGTATGAAGGATCAAATGAAAAAAAAATTGGGAAATACTACAGCTATATGGATCTGGAGCAATGTAGCATCTAGATTTAGCAGATAGTTTTCTTTAAAGGGTTTGATCTGAAAACCATACAAAAAATCCTATTAAAAAAATCTACATTAAGAATGAAAACTATAAGATTTGTCTCACAGCATCAGGTCCCCTTCCCAGCTCCAGCATACACAGGTAGCTTTGTTTATAGTTAAAATACAAACGTGCAGGCTCCCTTTTTTGGACCTGTTTACAGGAAAACATATAGATCTATGTAAACTCTTTCACAAAGGCTGTTTGAGAAACAGGGCACTTTAATTTGAAACCAAACTAAGCTCATATGTGGCCAGCTCTGAGAACAAGCAGGGCAAACCTGAGTCTGTACCTTACATCTATCCCAGAGGACAGCAGAGGAAGGATCAGAAGAAAGGCTGTGCGAGCTCCCCCATCTCAGTTCACTGCTTTCCTCCTGTCCTTTACAGGATCAAAAAGATGCTATTTCAGATTTGACAAAAAGATATGTATATCCTTCTTTTGATCTCTCTGGATTATAACTTTCAGTTCCTGTCCTCCCACACATACCATTCTGCCTGGTGAAACCACACCACTACCACTCAGAAGACTTTTGCACTCCTACAGACCAGAAGCTAGACATGCATTTCACAAAGATTAAAATACTGAAGTTGATCTCACTACCAGTAAGACAAATACAGTATTTCATATCAGATTTTTGAGAACAAATGAAAACCAGATTCATCCCATTCGGGAAAATAAGAATGAATACTCTAGGACAAAACTCAGAGAGGGTGGTCTTCTAAACTAATGGTGCTATGGTACAACATATTAGAAGAGTAGCACAGAAACTAAAATACTGTACACAACTGAAACACATGCAAAATATTCCAACTGAATTTGTTGCAGTATTTAAAGATCAAAGATAAAATTATTTCAGACAGGATGCTTCTTTTCCAAACAACATGCTTAAGATTGTAAAAAAAAAGAGCCTATTTCAATTAAGATTTTGGCACCAGCTTTTGAACATCACAAGTTTGTTAATTTTATGTAAAGCAAAATAAAATTATATTCTCAATGGACTTCAGCAAAATAAATGAAAATATTTTCAGCAGCTAACTTGAAAAGGGATATCATTAAAGCATTGAATTCAATCTTATCTGTAGTTACCACTTAAACTTCTAGTCACGACACATTCATTCAAAACAAAATAGCAGATTGTAATGTGGGCTGATATCAGAAGGCATTTCATGAGCGTACTCAAGCTGAAGTCTAGATTTTACATGATCACTAGAGAGATTACCTTTGAACTACTTACAGAAACATTTAAATGTCTTTGTTCTATCTCTGAATTAGCATGTGGCATTAGAAAATTCAATATGATTTCTTGCCATTTACTTCCCTTGACTAGTTAGCTAAACTAAGATGCAACACAAAAGTAGAGATTATACCCCTTCAAATAGGAATAAGGATGGAGGCAAGAAAAAGAAGATCATTCAGCTATTCATATTACATAACTTTGAAATTTACTGTACAAAAATCCCAGGTTATGGATATGACAACTACGTCCATTCTTTTTTTGCTGCATTAGGATTATGATTTGCCTCCATTTTTACTGGGGAACACAGATAGTTCAGTATGTTGTTAAATGAAAAAATTGCTTTGACGCTTGTCACTTCACCTTAAGCTAGAAAATGAGCATGGTTCTTAATCAGAACAGACAAAAGTACTGTACTGTTTGATGAAAATTACAATTTTTAACTGGCTCTATGTAAACCATTCTAAGCTAATGCCAAGTCCTTGATGATATGTGCTGCTAGGAAACATTATTGGGCAACTCTGTGCATGCAGACGGTTAATTATGACTTCAGTGGAAAACAGTTCATGAGATTATGTACAGTTACAACACAATCAACTTGTTTATCATTTCTCACGTATCTGCAGTGTTCATCTATGTGTGGAGCACAGATAGCTTGCATCCCATTTAAACCTTTCTGTTCAGAGGGGTCCAAATCCATAAGGATTTGTATGCCTTTCCTTTTTAATAGGAAACAAGACTAAATGACAATCAGCTTACAGTCAAGCTTTGTCTCTGTTGCTTGGTTTTACGATTCCATATATAAAAATTAGCTAGATCTGTGCCTACTATAGCCACCTGCTGAAATTTCAACACCAAAATAAGATCTATAATTGGATATACAAAAACAGAAGCTCTAAAATTACAGCACAACAGGTCTAAAATTTGTAGCAGGGATAGTAAAATCCTGCAGCACTGTTTATATGTGGCTGTCAGTAGCTGCACACCCACAGAATCTACTATTAGCAGTTTAAAAAGGCCAGGAAATAAAAAGATGCCTCACACACAATCTTCTACTTTTAGCAGCTTTGTCTGCCCTTGAAAGAGCTTTTCCCTGTTTCTTTCGTGCTTCAGAAGGAATGTAAGGACCCTTTGCTGTACAGAAGAAACGTGTAGGCCACTCCCATCTTCTCCATACCTTGTTTAGGAATCTAGGTAAATTAATTCTTCAAGGCTTTCTCAAAATACAGCTGAAAAATACCATCATATAGGATGAAAATAAGCCTTTCACTAATAAATTTCTAAACAGAACCTACTTACATTTATTAGCATATCATATATTTCTGTGATGATTAAAATCCATATACGAGGCACAGGTACAGAATGCTCTAGTCTCTTCTTCATGTACAACCTCAGTTTGTAGGTTTATTTCCAATTTAATACCTCAGCATTTCATTTTTTAATATCCCACTGCAGCACTAATCCCAACAAAGCTGCTTGCACGGAAATACTGGCAGAAGCGAAGGACAGAGTTTTAGGACTTTAGCCACTGCACCACCTAGATTCAACCAAATCTTGACTCAAGAGTACTAGTGGTTAGACTTGTAACAGCTGCTTTGCTTGGCAGTCCCTAGTTGCTACAACACATAGGCGTTTTAAATCCACTGGGGAAGAATAAATTAAAACACTCCTGCTATCAAGACGTCTCATGGCATGGCTCTGGCATGTCATGGCTGTTAGAGACCAGATTTGTATCTCACTCAGTTGTTTGATGAATTGTTCCAACCAACCACCTTGTCTGAGGGGCAAAGGGAGCCAGGCGTGTCCCCATGGACATGTCTGCAGTGTCCAAAGGCAAGTGGCACATGGCCAGGCAATAAGGCCCACCTGGCAGCCCACCCTCACCACACCCCCCAGGGCCTCTGGCTGGCTGTGGCTCCCGTCACTTCAGCCAGGAGGGCACAGAGTGGTCAGTGACTTGGCTGTCCACACAAACACCCACACACAGGCTACATCTTGCCCCTGTCCACTCTCCTGGAAGCTGCCAGCGTGTGACCTCCTGGCAGTATTTTTCTCTCCTCTCTCTCTTTTTATTCTTTCTTCTCTTAATCTCTCTTTTCTTCCTCTGCTCTTTTCTTCTTGTGGGTAACTTGAAACTGATTTAATGGTATTTCACTTAAGTTGTGGGTTGGTGTTTGCTGAGTGCAATGAAGGTTTCCTACTCCACAGCGATGCCTGCTGGCTTATAAAACCCACAGAAGGGTGTAGAAGCAGAGATCAGAATGCTGTTTGGAGGGAGGCAGGAAAGTCCTGCTGTTCCTAGTAGCCTGTTATTAAATGTAATGCTTTTGTAGAATCTGTTCCTCAGTTGTATGTTATTCCTGTAAACCCTTTTTGCCAAAACACCTGTTTTCTCACTAAATAAAAAAAAAATCTCTTAGAGAAAAGAATGTAGCTTTTTCTCTGGACATGAATTCAAGGTATCAACAAACTAAGACTGCAAAAGTTTTCTGTGGGAACTATTAAGGGTCTAAATTAAAGTGAGATGCCCAGTAAAGCTTGAGGGTTATGGACTGAGGCATAGCAATGGCACATTGCATTTGATACTGGAGGCATGTCCAAAGTTCAGTCATGTTCTAGATCTTATCCAGCACTGTTCTAGGTGGTCTCATAACTGAGAGCAAAGTTTAAAATTCTCCAACATATACTGGGGATCCAGTCCAAGACTTCAGAATAAATTTCATCCCCAATGCTGACGGTGAGCAGAGAATTGAGACTGAAATATCTAGAAAATAATATGTTGACCATGTAGAGCTCTGGTATGACTCAGAAGAGAATGACAAATCAACTGCAGGCTCCCTTGACTTTAAAGTCCTAAGAGAAAACACTATGTATAGATAATTGTACAGCTTCTTTTTCTGATGGTTCCTTTTCCTCTGGAGTTAGAGAAATCAGTCAGAGCTGTTGATAGGGCAAGGCAGAACTGGTAAAATTATTATTGATATTCCCCTTTCTGCCTGTCCAGAAAAGGAGGTGTTAGCTGGAGAGCTGCTCACACTATTTGCACAAGAACTGAGAATAGCTTTGACTAGTAAAAATGAGGTGGGATAGTGAAAATAAAGTTTGTAAACAGAGGCAAGAAAAGACAATAACAACTTGAGAAGCCGAATGAAGCTGCAAGATGTATGTGGCATGGCCACATGACATATGAATGTTTGTCCTATCACTTACATAGTCCAGAAGGGGCTCCTATAAGCATCAAAAGCACTTCACAGTATCAATCTGAGACAGTCACTAACACCAGCTAACTTAGGAGAAGCTGAGAGTTCGAAAGTGGAGGAAGCTTCATTTTATATTGTTAGCATACATACCCGAGCCAATGTTCTCTCTGCAAATGTAGAGGACTGATAATCCTCTCACTGACATGTACTTGTGAGTCTTTCAAAGTGGCGTGGTGCTGAGCACCTGTATTGGGCCCAGCTGAGACAGTTCATTTCCCCCAAGCAGCCCTCCCAGTGCTGTGTTCTGCACTGGTAGCTAGAAGGGCGTTGATAACACACTGGTGTTTTGGCTTCTGCTGAGCAGGGCTGGCACAGCATCAGCACTGTAACATTCCTTCCTCAGACGAGGGCAAGATCCTGAGAGGGGACATGAGTAGGCCAGCTGACCCAAACTAACCAAAGGGATACTTCATACCATCTGATGTCAGCTCAGATATAAAAGCTAAGGAAAGGAGCAGGAAGAGGGGCACATGTTGTTTCCAATGGCTGTCTGCTGAGAAACCATTACATGTACTGAAGCCTTGCTTCTTGGGAAGTGACCGAACATCACTGCTGATAGAAAGTAAAGAATAAACTTTGTTATTTTCTTTGCATTTGCAAGTTTTTCCTTTTTCTTTAGTAAACTGCTTTATCTCAATCCACGAGTCACTTTCCTTCTTACTCTCTCACTTTTTCTGGCTGGGAAGGGGAGTGATAGAGGGGCTGGGTGGGCATTTGGTGTCCAGCCAAGGTCAACCCACTACAAGAACACTTACCTTGAGAGCTGTAATATAGCGGGCATGCTTTAGCACAGGCAAGTATTATTAGGAGGTTTACTAGGCCTACTCAGGGCCCAGATAAGAGACTAAATATTTATTTATTACACCCCTTGTTTCTGAACAATCTAAATCTGTTTCACGAACCTACTTTCTGAATGCTGCAATGTTTCCCCTCAACATCTCAAGTTAGATCAGGTATAGAAAAGTCAGCTCTAACAAGCTCATCAAACTACTGCTTCGATTTTTTTTCTTCACTTGGTAGCATTTAAAAGGTTTTTTACAAATCTTCAGTCATGGTAGCATTTACGTTACTTATATGGAAGCTTAAACCTCTAATCTATTTCTTCACCTTTGCATCAGTCAGATGGCAGCGCAACTGTCAGTTTCTGAAGCTTATAAAAAGTACATTTTAAGCTACAGTTACTGTCTGAATAATTTATGAGCCCTAATATCTTAGCAGTAACAACATAACTTTAAAAACTACTTTTTTTCATTTCTAGGGAAGCCAAAGTATTATCATGGCCACGTATCAAAAATTACATACTAGCTTAGAGATTTATTACATCTTTGTTCTTTTATTTTGGACCTTTTTGGGCCCATTCCATTGTCAGAGGAACAATGAACACCACTCACTGAGCACAGCCTATTGCCAAAGGTTAAATTTGCTACCAGTACATTTTCCACTGCACATATTCCCATCTTTGGCCCATCTCTTCTCCCTCCCCTTCCATCCTCCAAAGTCACAAAACAGTACTGCCTCGTCCCAATACTAGTCTGCCCACTGTGACATTTGTGCTTCCCAGCCTCCTGCTCCTCCTCCTTTTCAACTCTCAGTGGCACATCTATTCACTCACCAACTTGTTCCAGCTGTCTCCTTTACCTATGCCCTGTTGCATCAAATCACTTAGTCCTGGATCCTGTCCCTGAGAGCGACAATAGGGAATGCCATTTAGAAAACACAGTCAAGCCTGACACTGCCAGCAATCCATTTCTCTAATACTTCCTCAATATCAGAAAGCACTGTTTTAGAGATACTAGAGGATACATCCTTGCCTAATTCTTTGATATCCACTTATTGACTTGTTGTATGCAATTTAATTTAATCATTTGCAAACCTGCTGAAATTGCCTACTTCTGGGACATGCTATAAGGAATTTGTAGACATTCACAACCTGCTTTCAAAAGTACCAGGGCTTCATACAGTACCAAGATCCTGCCTTCTGTCTTATTATAAGCTTGCCATTTTACTGGTTCTTTTGGATGCTGCACATTCAGCCAATTTCAGCAATCTCTCAGCTGCCTCTCAGATATTCCTCTTGTGTTGCAACTGCTTGTTCTGAGCTGGCATTGTGTGGGAGTGGTTTAAATTATTTTCACTGAGAAGCATTAGATCACTTTTATCTGTTCTGAAGCTTGATGTGCCATCTTCCTCCCTGCAACCCCACTGCAACTCCCAGCCTAACCCTGCAACTCCCAGCACTTCCTAAGGTCCTGCTGATGTTCCTCACCATTAGTACACCACTTCCTAAGGTTGCCTTCTGAAACAACCTTCTCAACTGCACCCTTGGAGACTTCAATGTTTAGCTCCTCTGACTCACTGCCAGTGATTCCTGAAGGTTCCTTTCTTGCCTCTTTTTCAACCCAAGAAGTGACTGACTACTATTACACTTAGATGCTGTAGCAAATTAGTTTCTTTAATCATTGTTGTGAAATCTTCACGAGTCTGTTCCTCCAATCCTGTAAGGGCAGGGTGGGAAGACACCACAGAATTTTGTCTCCTCTTGTAGATCATGGTACTCAGGTTTCCTTTGCACCCGTCTCACTCAACTTCCTTGAGCAAATGAAGCACAGAACAGCAACACACTGAACCCGTTGCTTCAAAAGTGAGATTAACAAGGACAGGAAACTGACTACTCAGATACTTGTGCCTCCCTGCACATAGGGAAACATTACATTGTTAAAAAGAAGTGGTCATCTTTCCCCACTAGCAACTTTGATCAACACTTCTATTTCAGGCCGTGCAAATGAAACAGGCAGGCAAACCAAAACATTTATTCTCACCATGACTGAAACCTCTTCTATTATAAAACTTGGATCAGTCCTCAACAGAAACACCCCTAAGATCAGGCAACACTACACGTGGATATCCAACCCACCTTGTGACAGCACATATGATAACCACACACAATGCAAAGAGTCCCAACAAAAAATTGTGTCCTTTCAGGAAGAAAATTTTAGAAAGTGAAGTTGTGCAGATACACCTCTGCATCGCATGCAATAGAACTGAATGATGCAGTGCCCTGTGCGGGGAAAAAAAGACCCACAGAAGCAGGGTGGGATAGAATCAGTTGGGTCAGCATTTATTTCAAACTAGTAGGTAGGAATTTGTTAACTTGGAAGAGCTGAAAACATGTTTTTTTTCCCCCTCACTGATTCCGTACCTATATGGTAAAACTGTATTTGATCCCTTTTCTGAGAGGAATGATCTGGCTTTGTCAGGAGGAAGAGCATGTCATCCAAACATCCAGTATTTCTTTATTAAATGAATTTCAGTAGAAGAGTAAGACCTCTCCTTTAAGCTCAGAGAGAATCCTACTATGACCATGCCATTGTTTGCCTTTTGCTTCAGTAAAGTAAAATTACAGGTACAATATATCTATTGAATGTATCTGAATACTCTTGGCAGCGTTGCTAGTGAGATGATGAAATGGCTGAATTCTTTGTAAAAGCAATGCTTGAAGAAAGTAAAAAGGAATGAAGAATAGTGTTTACTTCCCTAATGAAATTGTGGCAGAACCTTGTGGAGAGTGGTTCTTTTCTTCAGTGGTGTATCTTATCAGCAGCTTCATCTGTTTGCTATGTTTGCTTCAATTGGGATGTGCACTTGCTGCTTGACTGCCTCGATGACCTCAGCTACAATAGCTATGGGCAGTAAAGAGTCAGGAGTTTATAATGCCCTATTCTCTTTCTAAAATGCCAGCTTCAATTTGCCAAGAGCCAGTGGTTCATATACATACAGCACATAATTACACTTTAAAGGGTTATGGTTGAGAGACACGGAAAAGAATACATTTAAAAACAGGAGGGAACTACTGTTGTGAAGCTGTCACTTCTTTCAGTTCTCACTGTGAAACAATAAAAACGTCACCCCTGTATCTCTCAGAGGCAGATTTTGAGCATCTTGTAAACTATGTCTTTCTTCTCTAGTCCACCAGATATTTAAGCATGCAGCTTCCTCAGCTCACCTCATTTTGTACAGCCACTACAGCCTTGAAATTGCCCATTACGCCACTTTTATACCACATGTTATTTTCTTTAACTCTTCTTTTGTGGTTTTTTTAATAACTGTAATAAGGCTCATTTGGGTGAGTAGTGGTTTGTACTCAAGCAGTTAAATGAAATTTTAGATTGCTACAGAACTTCCAATGCATCAGAGCTGGCATTCTTAACAAACACTGTTTAACAGGAACATTATTATTTATGGGGAAATGGTTCTGAAAATAAACTCCTACGCATGTTTAATGTCTTTTCCTTTATTTTTATTCAATGCAGCAGGAAGGATTTAGAAAAAGAACACAACCCAAAACAATGAAATACTTGATGCCCTGTAATGAGTAACTGTGTGTAAAATTGCTTTAAAAATAAATAAATAAAAATCAGTTTACGAGTTCTTCAATCTACCATATATCAATAGATAAAACATGACAGAAGTGTTCATTCAGAAGAACCCTAAATTAAATTTCAGCCTAATAAGGGTCATTTATCTTCTTGATGACTCATATCCAGGAATGAAGAAAACACAATGTAAATTTGCTTCGTCACAAGCTCTTTTTCATTTCTTATTTGCTGATGTATATCACATTATTGAATTTTAGAAAATGATGAGGAGAATTGGTGAGTGCTTCACTCTGCAAACTTTCATTATTTTTTTTACATTAGCATATTTGAGTATGCTCAAGTTTCAAATAAAGTTGAAGTATTTCTTTAATTAAGCCATTTTAGATCTTAAAGTTAACAAAAAGACACCTGTGAAGCCTAAGCTAGGCTGTGTTTTCATTCTTTGTCCCATAAATCTGCAGTTATATGCCTACAGGCCACACCAGAAACTACAAATGGCTCTTTTATAGAGCAAGGCAGATGTGGAGCGGTATGGAGTAGCACACTGCTTTTAAGAGGAGGTGCACATCCAAATCATGAGCCATGATGCCTAGTTCTCCCATACACAAGTATTCCCTCGTATGTCAGTACACAGTGGAACTGTGGAGTGCGAGCTCCTCGAATGTGGGACTGGAAATACTTTCTTTGGCTGCCAATCAACACAGAAGCCAGAATCCACTTCACGTACACATTGCTCATCATAAGGAACCCAACATGCCTAAGATGCTGCATTAACAGGAAAGTCAGGCACTTCCACTGCGCATAACTGCTTTCTGTTTACGTGACAAAAGTGGGACTTGTTTGGACATCCTGTTTGCAGTCTTTAAAAGCCCACAGCCATCCTTTTAAAACTAACAGCTGATAAGCACAGCTAATTTTTCTGCTGGTCATCTTAATAGTGCCATTACATAAAAACTGCAATATACTGGGTAGGGATTTTAAATTATGTTTTTCAAGGTAAGCAAATGGAAACAGTGAACAACTAATGTAACAGTACAAAATTTCAGGTATCACTCAAACTCCTCAAACCTGCATAGACAGCATTTAAAAGCCAAAAGCTATATTTATGTCTATGTGACAGTGACTTCTACCCTGTAAATCCATGATTTATTACTCCAGGGGATGGAGTGCATTTTGCCAGGGGAATTTCCCCAGTCAGAAAGCACCATTTCAAAAGGTACCAGTAAAGAACGAATACCCAGGGTGGGGGATGCATGAGCTATTCTAATCAAACGTATCAACTCAATTTCAATTGAGCTTCACCTGCAATTTACAACTACTTTTCTTTCTCAAAAGTCTTCAAAGGTGATCATCAAGTTTTCCCTTCCCCGTGACATAAGTGGATTTTAAAAAAGGAAATTAAAAAGAAGCCTTTTTTGCACTAGCAAGTGATTAGCAGTGCAAACTTTAGTTAGAAACACCTCACCAATCACTTCATTACCAGAACAGAATAGCAAACATCCCTGAGAACATGAAGTTTGACAATTACTTTGTGCTACTCTTCACTGGACCTAAAGCTCATTTCCACAGTTCATGCCAGAACAATACCATGATGCACATACACCAATGTATCCATGCTGATACACAGTCATGTACTCACACGTTCACACACACTCTCAAACACACACTATATACAAGAAAACCATGAGGAATCAAATAGGGCAAAGTTCATACAGCCACTCGCTAGGTCATGGAGACCAAGATAAATATGAAGGCAACTGCTCTATACAGTGAAATGCTCTGCTATGGGGCAGCTTCACCTTGAATATTGTGTGCAGCTTTGGATGCCACAATATAAGAAAGATACTAAGATCTTAGAGAGCATCCAAAGGGGAAGAGCCTTGAGGGGAAGCCATATGAGGAGCAGGTCAGGGCACTTGGTGTGTTCAGGCTGGAGAAGAGGAGACTGAGAGGAGACCTCACTGCAGTTACAACTTCCTCGAGAGGGGAAGAGGAGGGGCAGGCACTGATCTCTTCTCTGTGGTGACCAGTGACAGGACCTAAAGGAACAGCGTGAAGCTTGGTCAGGGGAAGTTTAGATTGGATGTTAGAAAAGGGTTCTTTACCCAGAGGGTGGTTGGGCACTGGCTCCCCAGGGCAGTGGTCAGGCCTGGAGTTGGACTTGATGATCCTCATGGGTCCCTTCCAACTCAGGATATTCTACAACTCTATGATCTAACTTGTGAGGTATCTTAATACTATATAAGATGTCTTCAGTTAATTTAACTTGCAAAACTGCCAACTGCAGTTAGATCCATCACAAAATTAATTCTCAAATCAATAATGAACTATAGATAAAATTACACGTTCATCAATATAAAGGTTAACCTACTTGACATTTATGTTCCTAAAACAGATAGCTGGCATGTGTCTTTCCTATGAATATTGACAAGTCAGAGGGAAAGCACTGTTACAATATTTTATGGTCAGTGCTACGACAGGTGATTTTTGACTGATAAATCAAATTCTAGACATGAGATCTATTTTTATACTGCTTTCTACTACATCCTGTGATATGTCACATCTTTCTGCCTCAGTGTCCTCAGAAGGGAAATATCTACTTGCCTCACAAAGTACTGTAAAACTGAATCAATTTATAAGCCTCATAGAATCTAGACAGTATCAATGTAAGTGGAAAACATTCAGCACCTTGCAATACGTGGTAGTGCCTTGCAGGATCAAATCTAACTGTACAGCTCTTTGAAAATCCAATAGACGGTGACTGAATGCAATCTACTTGAAGGCAAAGTTTACCTTTAAAACTCAGAAGAGAAGTGTTACATATACTTATTAGTATTAGTCAAATCATCACCTATGCCACTGGTTTAGAGAATAGCAATCATGGTAAGATCTCCAGATTTACAAATGATACTGCAATTAGAGTCAGATCAAATAATGAAGAGCAATACAATCAGATTTCAAAGGATTTGAATCATTTTGGTAATAAGACAAGCAGATGGCAAATGCAGTTGTGTGTAAAATAAAATAATTAGTCTGGGAATATGTGCTAAAAGGAACAGTCACGTAAGAAAAAGCATTATTTTGGGGAAAAATTACACCAGAGAAAGAGCAAAGGAAACTGTGACAACAGCTGTAGTTTAACCCCACCCAGCAACTAAGTACCATGCAGTCACTTGCTCACTCCATACCCCATCCGCCTCAGGAGAAGGAGGAGAATTGGGGAAGAAAATAAACCTAGTAGCTTAAGATAAGAACAGCTTCATCACTGAAACAAGGTCATAAATAATAACACTAATTATAACAAAATATTATAAAAATAATAAATTAAGCATGTTTGCAGACAATACCAAGCTGTGTGTAACTACCAGTGGCTACAGGCTGTTCAGAAAAGACAGGGGAGGAAGGAGAGGCAGAGGAGTTGTCCACCAATCAACAGGTGGATTGGGTGAGAAGAGCTGTCCTTGAAGAACAGACATAAGCAGGTTGAAAGCCTGTGGGTAAGAATCACAGACCAAGGCAACAAAAGGAACTTAGTGGCTAGTGTTACTACAGGCTACCCAATCAAAGGGAGCCTATTGACAAAGCCTTCTCACTCTAGCTACAGAAGGCATTGTGCTCACAAGCTACTGTCCTGCTGAGGGACTTCAACCACCCTCATATCTGGTGAAAAAGCACCATTGTAAGCTGTAGACAATCCAGGACACTCCTAGAATGCACGGAGGATCACTTCTTGAGACAGGTAATAGATAGCCCTACCAGAGGGGATGGTTACTGAATCAGTTGGCCATGAACATAAGCAACCTAATTGGGGACATCAAGATCTGAGAAAGCCTGGGCCACAGTGATCACGCATTAATGGAATTTGCAGTCCTAAGGGATATGAGCCAGGTAAGGAATAAAGGTAGGCCCATAAATTTTAGGAAAGCAGACTTGCAGCTCTTCAGGAAGAAAGTCATCAGGGATTCCCTGGGAGACTGCTCTCAGGCCCAGAAAGCCAATTCTGTCCTGGGCTGCACCAAAAACAGCGTGGCCACGAGACTAAGGGTGGTGATTCTGTAGGTTATAGCAAAATGGGAATCAGTCTCTTCTCCCAGGTAACCGGGGAAAGGACAAGAGGAAATGGTCTCAAGTTGCACCAGGGAGGTTTAGATTGGGTGTTAGGAAAAACTTCTTCATGGGAAGGGTGGTCAGGCATTAAAGTAGACTGCCCAGGGAAGTGGTGGAATCACCATCCTTGGAAGCGTTCAGAAAATTCATAGATGTGTCATCTGGGGACCCTGTTTGGTGATCAAGATAACAATGTTAGTTAACAGTTGGACTTCATGAACTTAGAGGTCTTCTCCAATCTTAACAATTCTATGATTCTAAAATGGGGTCAACTAGATATAAAGAAGTTTTATAATGAGGGTGGTAAAACACTGAGACAGGTTGCTGAGATAGGTGGTGGATGCCACACTCCTTGTAACATTCAAGGTCAGTTTGGACGGGGCTCTGAGCAACCTCATTTTGTTGAAGATGTCCCTGGGTATTTCAGGGGGGTTGGACTAGATGATCTTTAAAGGTCACTCCAAATCCAAACTATTCTATGAATATTGATAATAGAAATGGAAAACAAACAAACAAACACAGGGGAAAAACCCACAAGTGATGGACAATACAACTGCTTACCACCTGCAACCAATGCCCAGCCCAGGCCCCAGCAGCAATTAGACCTTTCGAGCCAACTCCTCCCAGATTATGGGCATGACACTGAATGATATGGAATATTCCTTTGGCCAGTTTGGGTCAGATGTCTTGGCCATGCCCACTCCCAGTGCCTCACTGGCACAGCGTGGCAAACTGAAAAGTCTCTGACTTGGATAAACACTACTTAGCAGCAACCAAAGCATCAGTTTGTTATCAGTATTATTCTCATACTGAATGCAAAACACAGCCATGCACCAGATACTAAGAAAAAATTAATTTTATATATTTTATTTACATTTTATTTAATTTTATTATTACCTTTATTAATTTTAATTCTTAATTTATAATTTATCTTAACCAAAACACCAATATATTAGCTAACTAAAAAAATTAAAAAGGAATTCGTAAAAGGAATTTGTTAGAACCTATGAGGTGTAACTTATGTGAACTATTTTTTACAATCAAGTGATCCAGTCAGGAAATTATTTAATTAGCTAACAGGACCGACTAGTGTGAAAATGCAAGTATAAGCAGAAGCATTCAACACCTAGCAGGACATATTTGGCATCATACAGTATTAAATCCAAAGTCAGTAAAGTTCATTGAAGATCAAGTACACTAGGATATAACTAAGGCCTTTTGAAGTTTGAAACGACAAACAAAACCAAGCCAAGACAAAATGGGAAACACTAACCTACCTGATCAATATTCAGTATCCCCATGAAGAAATAACTTTGGGAGACTTCTCAGTCTCCCTGTTGGAGTGGGTTTGTGTATGACACCAAAAATGCAAGGTTCTCATCTAAATTACACAGACCAAAGACTCTAAACCCAGTTCTAAAGACTTTATTATCAGTTGTCCTAGAGTAGGTTTCCCAATTCTGTTCTAAAACAAAAGTGCCTTTTCCTAATATAAATTTTTCTAAAAGGTTGTAAATTTACTTTTTGTTGAAACCTGGAAAAATTACAACCAGCTGCACTAGTTATATACATCAGAGATCACAACAATAATTTCTGTAGAAATAAAATCCTGACTGTAAGTACCATGTTGTCCAAAAAAGACAGACCATGACAGCAACAGAAAGTAATCAGATCTGGGATGCAGCTATGTAAAAGCACTGCAGGCCTGTCAGTTCTGGTACAAACTGGTCTTCTTAAAAATTAATATAATACAAATGTGAAGATGGAAGGCTAGGTTAAAAAGAAAGATTTGTGGAACACTGACATTGCTACACAAAGAACATTATTACATATGATCACTGACACTTCAGGACAATGAAAGTTATGAAGAAGAGTACAGGCAGTCATGGCCCATTTTCACAGGAAAAGGTGACACGGGTATGTGAAAAAACCTCTATTTTGTCAAAACTACTACCTGTTATTTTTCACACTAGTAATAGGCAAAAATATGTAATTAAAACAAAACAAAAAAAAACAATCCTGTTTGTGCCATCAGACCTATTCAGAGGTCCACACAATTGGAGCAGGATTCAGGTTGGAAGTGACAGGGCAGAAATCAAAATAGAAAAATAACAGAAAGGTTGTAAAAAGCAGACAGGTGGGATTAAGACATCAATAAATATTAAAACCCCCATTTCTAATCTCCAAATATCATTAGTTCTTGTAATAAAATGGCAAAGTTCTTCCCTTACACCATTAATTTCCTTTCTCATCTTAACCTGCTAACTTTATTTTGTGCTGGCGCTATCATATGAAAGCACTTTGAGTGCCTTTCTCTGATTGCACTGGCAGAGTTATATGAACCATTACCTATCATTACCTTTATTTCAACCTGTCAGTTCTTCCTCTTTGTAGCCAACAAGCTGTAAGAAGGGAAAAAAATGCAGCCTCTGTCAGAATAAAACACATACAAAAATGAGCTGAAAGGAGCATGTGAACAAAAGAGAAGGGAGAGTGAAGAAAGAGATAAGGGACTTGATAAATCTGCTCACTCTCTGCAAAGGACATTCTACTCCTCTACCATTTAAAATTAATGAATAAACCCATAACACTAACACATAGTGCATGCTAGAACTGGCTTCTGCCCATGACTCTTCTTTATTCTGCCACACCTTGTACTTAAAATACCTCAAACATTCCACAAATATTATGCAAATAAAACCAACATTGATACTACTATCTCATGCATGGAAAAATGTACATAAATGGAGCTTGGGTACATGAGAGAAGATGAGCTTCCATCAAAGCTGTGTGTATTTTATAAGGTGCTTTTCAGTGAATCCTTCATGAGCCACACAACAAGCAATGAGCAATTAGTGCTAATTAAATAGCCCTCTCTAATTATAGTGCAGCCAGTGACACATTAACGACCTCAAAACGCACTTGGATTCGGCAATCTTTTCCCTCCGGGTGTGTGCCAGGCTGTCTTACCTCTGCAAAGCTGTGGCATGTTCCAGCTGCTACCGCATATGTGTGGAATGTCATTCCCATTTGCAGGAACATGCACCATTTGCCAACACTGGAGCAGCCATTACAGAAGGGCACTGCAGACACAGCTCCGAGACTCAAACATGCCAGTAAGTTTTGATTGATCTGCATGAAACACCCAGAGAAGCCACATGCAATTGCAAAGTGATGGCATACTGACAGGCAGACCACCACAAAGGCAGGCAGCCAACTTAATGCAGCAGAAACACATTCCAGAAGCTTATTTATCACACTCAATGCTCCAGGTTAGTAGTATGCCTGCCTCTTAACATCTCAAAAATAAATATGGACATAAAAAACTGAAATAAAACCTTAAGTAAAGAATCAAATTCACCACTGCCACCCCTCCTCTCTCATCTAACTCACGTTACTCCCTTCGTGTAACACAACGGAGCCAATGCCAGAAACTATTGCATCCTACTAGCTCTCAGTAAGTAGGAGACAAAGGAATACAAAAAAAATATCCAGTTATCCTTGTGAACATATAGTGAAAGCCACTGAAAATGACCAGAGGAAATATATAATAAAGTCACAAAAAGACAGCTAAATTCATAGTCAATCCTAATTTGCCCATTACCTACAGACTGAACTGCAAACATTCATCACAGGTATTCAATCAAATTGAATTAACTGTCAATGAATTCTGAAGTATTTGTATTTGACAAGTTTTATCTCCAAAGCAGAAGATGGAAGTATGTGGAATATGTGTTAAAAAATGAAGCTAGAACATCTGCCATAGCAAGCATGCAATTGGGCAGCTGGAAGCATCTAAAGCACTGGCTCAAGGAATCTATCAAAGAAATGAACAGACAGAAAACTTTTTGGACTTAACAACAAAGGATGTGCAAACAGTGGCTAAACACATACATTAATTGCTAAGCCCAGCTCACACTCCACAGGTCATTTGATGGCACAGAAAGGATTCAGATTTCCCATTTGATTTTGAAAATACACTCATGCTCTGTAGCCCATTTATGTTCCTCCTGGGCTGTGATTATCTACAAATACCTCAAGAAAACAAAACCTGACCTGTAAGCGAAGAGTAATATTTTTCTTCACAATTGATTTTTGCTTGTAGGACCTCTTCTCTCCTTTGCTCTCTCTTTCAAAGAATACAGTGCAGTTAAAACACAAGACTTGAATCAGTTTAAGAATGTGATTTTGGTGGGGTTTGGAACAGTTAAAGATATTTCCACTGCTTTTCTAAGATCTAGCTAATGACAGAGTCAAGAACGTTAAGGTGTGGGGAGTTTTCTGTGACTGTGATAGAGAGAAGCACAAAGAAAAGCTGTTCCAGAAGCACATATGGTGCAAGAAAAAAATCTGAAGAATAAAGTTGTAGCTTAAAGTGGAGAAAAGTTATGATGATGGCATGATAAATTTGTTGCAGCTAATCATGTCACTTGTTGCAGTCTCTAGAAATCACAAGTTAGTAACTATGAAAACTAAAATGTAAAAGTGACATTGTGCATTCCAACCAAAACAGAATTCAGATTTGAATTTTATTTTTATTTCAATATATGTCCACTGAAGGATACAGACTGAGTACAAAAGACTCAGGTAAGCTCAGGTATTTTCAACTAAAAAGAAAAAAAAAATCTTTTCATGATTGGATCCAAAAGCAATCACAGTGAAAGAGGGAAAAAACACCTCAATTCAGAGGAACAAAGAAAAACCATGGAGAAAAGAAATAATAATGAAGAAGGAGGAAGTAGGGAGGTGGGGAAGCAATCCCAAAAGCGAGAAGAAGTCTGCAAATCACACTGCAATGAAGACACTGGAATTTGTTCATATTAGAGTTTGATACATGTGAAATTCCAAACACAGCTAGAGCAAAATGCAGCCCACTACAAAAAACTGAAATCTTTGATTTCCACAGAGAAAGATCCAAATATAACATATCAAGCTATTGTCTGCTGCATTACATACAGTCAGAAAACATCAAGTCTTCTTATTATGACCATTATTTCATTTGAATTACAATTGCACCCATTGTCCAGGGGATAATTTCCAGAGATTCTATCAGTGCTTCAGAGGATTCAGAATCTAAAACAGCAAGCAGCATACACATGAGGAATGGGAAGATATTAAAGCATATCCAGCAACTGTCAACTTCTTCCACAAGCAAATCTATCTAGAAAAAAAACACCTCCTATCTAGCAGAAAACCTGCATTACCCCAGGCTTGGTGAAAATTTATCATGTATTCATAAATGCCCCCTTTTAAAACACTGCACATGGAGAAAATGAGAACTGCCTCAGATTCCAATAAGGCTTTGCTGAGTAGGCCTGCACTCACATCATGCAAGATCATGAAACCAAAGCATCTGATGGACACAAATCTAATGTTCTGAACTTAAAGAAGAGCATGAGAAGACAACAACTAAGGAATATGCTTTTCAGAATTGCTTCATTTCATAGCCTTTCACTGAGTGGTACATCTGCAGCTGCTACATACACTTGCACTTTCTCTTATATACTGCAAAACGGGATAATGCTGGCTGACACACAGCAATCAAAATGATTAGCCATTTCTGGCATTTGGGCTCATACAGAAGCAAGTATGTTAAAACGTTGCCTTGCAATCAAGAGAGAAAGCTCAAAATGCAATAGGTGCAAGTGGATTGTATAATTATTTCTTTCAGTGAGCACTGTTTGAAAAGTAACCTCTAAGTTTTTCCAACAACGTGACCTGTTTGAAGACAGTGTCATAGCAAAGTTGAGACCAGGGAGGCACAGGTTGTGCACATGTTGTTTCTCTGCAACAGCCATGAATTTGCAGCTGGAATGCTAAGTGAGAAAAAAAGTCAACTGAACTTAACTTCTCTTGATCAGCTCTCATTCTCTGAGAGGTTTGCAAACACAGTATGCAAAGTGACACCTTATAGATGAAGGGAAAGCCACAGTCATAAATATTGCCCCTTATAGCTACTGTTACCATGGTGCCTGTGCAACTCAAGCCACTCTCCTACGCACTGTGAACAAAGATGAAGAAGGAAATAAAAGTCCACTACCACAACTTGAGTAAGATACAGCAGCTGCCAAAAGAGGAAAACATAAGAAAACAGTGGGATAGCAGTGCTCTTGGCATAACACAGCTGCCTACCCTGTGGTAAACTTTTGTAGGCACCACAAAGAACCTTTTTAGAAAGGCCTTGAAGGAGAGGAGTTTGCAGGCAGCTCTGCACCTGTTTATGAAATCATACAATGATAGCACTAAAAAAAATGTTACAAACTTAAATGAATTATGGAGATTGGCAACCAAAGACAGACAAATGTTTTAATAATGCAGGAGATGAGGTATGTGGGAGAGAATAAAGAGCCTTGAAAACAAAAGACAAGCATCATACATTTAATATGACAGGTTAGGTGACGCTAGCTGATGAGTCAAGGAAAGATGTGACAGAGGTCACACAGAGCTAAGGAAATTATCTTCAGAGAAGCAACTATCATTGACAGAAGTGCCAAGGCTAGAAGAAGTGTTGTTGGCATAATCAAGGCATACAAGATAAAGGTATGAGGATGACTGGAAAGGCTAAGGGTTCTGTTTCAGCTATATCGAGATTCAAGAGGTGCACATACAGGCCAAGCAGATAGCAAACAAGCCAAAATTTTAGTTTCATCACTGAAGTTGTAGAATACTTCTGTATCTTGTCAGCATCCAGAAGGTGTGTGCATTTCCATTCAGAAATCACATCTTCAAAGGATGAGATTCTAAAAGATAGAGGACTAAAAAGAGTAAAGCTTTTGGAGATTATGGATACAAATTTGGATGGTTTTAACAGAAGTGCAAAATGAAGACTCAGGAAGTACAAGAAGCATTCTCCATAAAAACCATGACAACACACTTAAAGGGAATATCATTTGTTGATCCTTATCAATCCTTTGTGTGAACCTCACTATTACTCTGCACGCATATGTGTGCATGCATTAAAAACCACAGAGAAAGGGGAGGTATAGCCAACAATGGAAAAATAACAAGCCATGTCCACTTGCAGAAGCAGGAATTTTTTCAAGTCCACACAGACAGAACCTGGAGCCCTGAAGGGGCTGAGCCAGCCAATCTGATAACAACATTGTTATTATAATTTATGGAAATTTATTGCTATCAGGCCACTGATAACACATAAAATTAAAAAAAAAAAAAAAGGTAGGTCATGTTGATCCTTAAGAAAAATAAGGAGTAGAATCCAAAAAACAATCTCATCTGAAGCCCTGAAACCACGGAACACATCTTCACAGAATCACAGAATACAACAAGTTGAAAGGGACACAAAGTTCATGGAGTCCAAATCTTGGCCCTGCACAGGACCATCCCCAAGAGTCACACCATGTGCCTGAGAATATCATCCAAACACTTCTTGAACTCTTGTCAAGCTTACTGCTGTGACCAGTTCCCTGGGGACCCTGTTCCAGTGCCTGACCCCCCTCTGGGTAATGAACATTTTTCTAATACCCAACATAAACCTCCCCTGACACACCTTCAGGCCATTCCCTTTGGTTCTGTCCCTGGTCACCACAGAAAAGAGATCAGTGCCTGCCCCTCCTCTTCCCCTCACAAGGAAGTTGTAACTGCAGTGAGGTCTCCCCTCAGTCTCCTCTTCTCCAGCCTGAACACACCAAGTGCCCTCAGCCGCTCCCCATACGGCTTCCCCTCAAGGCCGTTCACTATTTTTGCTGCCCTCCTTTGGATGCTCTCTAAGATCTTAGTATCTTTCTTATATTGTGGCACCCAAAACTGCCCACAATATTCAAGGTGAGGCTGCCCCAGTGCAGAGCAGAGTGGGACAATCCCCTCTCTTGATCGGCTGGTGATGCTGAGCCTGATGCCCCCCAGGACACGGCTGACCCTCCTGGTTGCCAGGGACTGCTGACTCAGATTCAACTTGCCATCCACCAGGACTTCCAGGTCCTTTTCCATGGCACTGGTTTCCAGCATCTCATTCCCCACTCTGTGTGTACATCCAGGGTTTCCCCAGCCCAGATGCAGAATCCGGCACCTTCCCTTGTTGAACTTCATATGGCTGGTGATTGCCCAGCCCTCTAATTTGTCAAGGTCTCTCTGCAGAGCCTCCCTGCCTTGGAGGGAGTCAACAGCTCCTCCAAGTTTTGTGTCATCTGCAAACTTTCTCAGTAACCCTTCCTGTGTCAATTTATGAAGATGTTGAAGAACACAGTGCCTACGGTGGAGCCCTGTGGAACCCCACTAGTGACAGGTTGCCAGTCTGATATTACCCCATTCACTGTTAACCTCTGTGCTTGACAGGTCTTTGAACATATTTCCAAGCACAACCCTCCTCCCCTCCCCCCATATTCTGGCCCAAAGGAAAAGTCAGCACTGAATTAATTATTAAGCATAAGCCATGCTTAGCAAGCTACCTGGAGAGAGTGGTGAATATAATCTCTCTAGTTTTTAGTAAAGTTTTGGAAGCTGAACAAGTATGGGCTGGAAGAACAGACTGTTAGGCAGGGTGAAAATAGGCTGGATTGCTGGGCTCAAAGAGTACTGCTGAGCACTGTCTGCTCAGTGGTTGGCAGTCAAAAGTGAGAAATGTTTTCCAGTGATTGATACCAAGGTCTATGTTGTTTAATACCCTTTGAGCAGTAATAATGAGAATCCAGAATAGTGCAACGTTTTGCACCTGGGTCAGAATAGTCAGGGAACCCGCTCCTATGTATGCTGGGAAGCAGATGGATAAATTTCAGCCCTGCTGAAAAGAATCTATGAGATACAGCAGACACCAAGCTGACCATGAGCTACAAACCTTCATTCTAATCACTATGGCAAACTGAATACTTGACTGTGTCAGAAGCACAGCCAGCAAACCGAGGGGATTATTGTCCTCCTCTACGTGATGCTGGCAAAGCATCAGGAATCTGTGCCCGGTTTCTGGCCGATAGGGAGCATTTGAGAACACCCTGAGGAGGACTGCTATGATAGACATGTCCTAAAGAGCATGATTCATAATGATCAAGGAAGGGACCTGGGCTTCTGTAGCTCAATGAAGAGTCTCAGGCTTGCTAGAAGAGATACAACGATAATGGAGCCACATTCTTCTTGATGGTAGCAGATGAAATAACAAGCTGTCCTGACCACAGTCTGCATCTTTGGAGGTTCCAACCAGGCATTAGGAAAAGCATATTGCAAATTTGTGTCCTAGAGCTGTTAAATTTATGCTAGAAGATCAACACGTTCCTTAGTCAACCACCTTATACCCAAAGTGCAGATGCTGATGCCACCAGTCTTTTTGTCAACACTGAACTTCCACCTGACTGTTAGATTCAACAGGCCAAATATCTCCAATTGAAACACCATTTTTAAAAAGGAAATAAATTATAATAATAGTTCCATCTGCATAAGGCCTCCAAAACCCTGTACTGACTTACCCTTAAGACTTTTTTGTGCAGGGGATGACAGGAAAAAAGAATAGAGATTGAAATAGAGAGCATGCCACCCTTTCTAGATATCAAATATCCTGTGAAGTTGCCACTAAAAAGGGATTTGCAGACCTGAAGTGTTGTTGCATAATGTTTCAAAGCCATAGTCTTCTTTTCTGTGCTGCCCTTCCAGTCCTGATCTGTAAGTCTCCAACTTACAAAAGGAAAAACCCAAGGCCCTCTGTTTGTAGGCACACAGTATGCCTGCAGTAAAACTGCCAGCATCTAAACACTCATGTAAACAGGTGCATATTTTAATTCTTTCTCCTGTAGGCATAATAAGTATTATTAAGACTAGGGCAGACAGCAGAGTTTTAGAAGGCTTTAGTTATATCAATAGTAAATTTGAATGGAGTTTTAGTCTGCTGTAGTAAGGCAGTAAAATATAATAGCCTCTTAACTGACACATTGTTATCAGTCTTATTATGGCTTTCTTCATGCCTGTCAGTGGATTATGGTAATTTTTTTAGTCACGAGTCTAATCAAAGTAGAAGACTCTCAGCTACTGACAGCTCAGGAGAGATATAACTGCTTACATAATACTGTCATGAAATTCTAACACTGGCAGAAATTTCAGCATCTCTCTAGCCCAACTCTCCTCCTAGTTAAACTAAGCAACTTTTGGAACAACAGGTTCCTTTTTGTGTCAAACAAAGGAATATAAAGTTCGATGGTTTCCCCCAAATCAATACAGTATTCATAACAAGAAACTTTGTTCTTCTAGGCAGCTGGTATGTTGCAGTTTAGAATGGCTTTGTGATGACTACTGTAAACTCATCTTAATATCTACCTGTCCAGAACACTTATTCTGCTGATTTCTGAGAACCTGGTCAAATTAAACCATTACCCTGCACAGGACAAATTCCTTAGTAAGGCTGAAACGCCACTTTCTCACTCAAGCAAGCAAGATGAATTTACTTTCTTCTTCAAAGAACCAAGGAAGAGTTTTGTGCAAGCAGTGGCTTAAAAGAGGAACAGCCAGGACTGTACATACATGCAGGGTGTGCAGTGTGGAAGAGAATATACACACTGCAGGCAATAGATAAAGTCACAGTGCAGTTGCTGGGTTGTATCATGTGGGGATTTCTGTTTTTCTCCAGCTTTGTGGGTTTCTACTGAAGTAGCCATAAATATACAGAAGATCCCAACATTAAAAACCTTACAGAGCATAAACTTTTTGCATTCTAAAAACCAGTCATTCCAGTGTAATTCCTACTGAATTGAGGGGCATAGATTAAAAGCTGTGAAAGCTGAATTGTTACAGAGAGTTCACGTATACAGAACACTGCACAAAGGCAGTTCACATCAGCTCTCCAATAGAAGCAGTAGAGGAGCTTTCACTTCCCATTCTCTTCAGCTCTACCCCATGAGCCACCTGCAGTGACAGTCAGTAACCAACTGTATTTGTCACTGCTATCACTAACATATTTCAAATCAGCTACTGAAGAATGAGTTTATACTAGTGCTTTAATCACAGCTGATGTGTGCTTTAAAATAAACCAGAAGTAGAACCTGGAGGTAAAAGGACTAACTTAAGAAGAGAGTCCTGAGATCCCACCTAGTAGAATGCCTACTGAACACTAAATTTAAGTGGCAAAAAAAAGACAAACCAACCAACCAAAAAAATAAAATCCAACACCAGCCAGCAGACTGATGGCATGTATCTCACCAACATTCTTCACCACTGATAGTACAAGGGAAAATGTGAACAAACACATCAGCAATACAGCAAAGTACACACCCCACTGTGGAAGACAAGAACAACAAATCCTTGCTGAAATTAGTAGGAAGGTTGCCACAGCCTAGATTTCATTTCATTCATATAAAACCATGTTGTTAGTGTCCTGAACCTTGGTCTGATGGTTAGTGACATTACTTCAATAAAATAATTTCCTTCTTTCCTCATGAACGTGTGGCATGTCAGAACACTCTCAAGCATAGTAATCATGCATTATTGAGGAGTCTATGAGGAAAAAAAAAGCCCTATTCATAATACGTAGCCATTCCTGAACCTGGCAGCATCAGTCTGAAAAGGGACTTTTTGTACTTGAGTATTTTCAAGTCTTCTGTTTCTCCTTCAACCACTTTCCATTTCACTTGAGTTATAGACAGCTATAAAAAGCCAAAATCAAAAACAAGCATGGGCAGATGAGCTAAGAATTTGATCTTCACATAAAATAATGCAAGCAGGTACAAAGTGTTGTCTGATACTACATTTGCATTATCCACAATGGTACAAATCATACCTGAGGAACATCTTTTTTATAAAGAGAAAGCAAAACATTTTAAAAAATCCAAATTTCTTTTCTATTTTGTGCAAGCTGAGAAGGGTTTCACTTTTCAGAATCTGTTTAAATTCCTGGCTACTTGAATGGCCACTGTATTATCAGTCAAGTGTAATATAAGAACTCCATAGAGCTTCATGAGTCATAGTATGGGATCTAAAGCCGATTGATGTGAAGGTGAAATATTATCTCTTCATTGACTTTAAAGGGTTTTGGCTCAAGCCTATAGCAAAAGACATGAAATGAAGCAGTGCATAACCACTTGAAATAAGCTAAACCACTTCTTAAGATTCAAGACAAATTATTATACAATACAGAATCTTCAACACTTACTGCTTATCCTTGTAGGATTTAATGTTATTTTCTATAGTTTCTATTCTGCAGTGAACTAAGGTTATCTGCAGTAAAGATTTCTGTAAGACATTCCACCCTGCTTTTGCAAATCCTTAATCTTTTCCACCAGACTTTGTTATAGACTTCAATCTCATCCATCCTTTTCAACAGCATATTAATTTCAGAAACGACTGAATCAAGCTTTAGCATAAACAAGTATAACTTGCGGGCAGAAAGCAGCAAAATATTTTCAAAATAAGAGTGATGCAGAGTTAGCTTTTGGCTGAAAGGCATTTCAAGTAGTACAGTGGGGTTCAGATATTATAGGTGAACAAATACCTTCAACTGAAATCCTTCCTTTTATAGCTGTCAGAATTTACTGTCCTATCTGGACCTGTCATATATTTATTTCATTTGCTATCTGTAGCGCATATCTGGAAGGGGTGGAAGGTAAGGGAAAAGATTCTACTTCTTCAGTAGTTAAGTTTTAACTGACCAGCACTATACAACATGCATTCTAACTAGTGTTAATGAAGCACCTTGAGTGTACTTTTCAATTTGTCAGTGATAGTGTCTGGGCACATACTACATGAGGGTTTTTTTTTAAATGCTTTCCTTGTGAGTAAGAAAACATAGCCAAACTGGAAGAAACCTCTCCAAAGCTCATATCAATACTCATCTTCTGTTTAATGCTATAAAATTCTATCTCATTAACATATGATAGAAATACTATTATAACTAATACTACGGATTAGTTAGTGCCCAGGAGTGATGGGTGAAATATCAATAGAAGAAAGCACTGCTCTTCTAACTGAAACCCATTGAAAAGTAGTGAGATCTGGGATTACCAGGGATAACAGTCACATACAACACTGTAACACACACTAATTGCAAGTTCTGCTCTGGCCGCACTGTGCCGTTATCTTCTAGTTACACTTTTCACGCTAGCACTTGAATCCATTTAAAATAACACACTGAAGTACAACAGGCTTCCAGCTTGACAGACAAATCCCACCACTGCACAACAATCCAGTAAAATTAACATTTTTACTTTGCCTTCCCTGGGTGGTAAGCTCCATCTTCCTTAATGGTAGGCTTCTTGGGGGGCACGTAACAATTTAAAGTCCTGGAAGGTTTAGATGATAGCAAAACACATACTTCTTGGTGGTATTTCTCACTACCACAGCCAGGACAACTACTAATTTGGAAACTCATTCCAAACCATCCACTTCAAAAATAACTGGCCAAATGCTAACATCTCTTTCATATTCTCCGGAATAAGAACTTATTTCCCCCACTACTGCGTTACCATCCTATAAGGTTCTGTTTGTAAAACTGTCAGAGAAGAGGCAAAATGATTAATGATGATTTGGACCCAATAAAGGAGTACAATCTAAAAGAAGGAGGTGAAAGGTGAACAAATTAAATATGGATTACTTGACACCAACTTTGACCAATGTATTCAAGGGATTCAGGATTTACTTGCAGGGGATTGAGGCTTCAAGATTTTTGTCTGCTTGTTTTGGTGTGTTTGGGGAAAGGGGTTGTTCTTTGTGGTTGATTATTCTATTGTTGTTTCGGTTTGGGTTTTTTTTTTTGAGTTAAGATTCAGTAATGCAGATCAGTTAGCTCTGAAGGTCACTTGATAAGGACTTGACACTGGAGTGTTTTTCTTCCTGCCGTTTTCCCTGTACAGTGCACCTAAAATAACAATATCATCATATGCTACTTAGTGGAATTGAATCAACTATATCAGATTGCTGTGTTGTGTTCAAATACATGAAGCCAAATAATGAGCATTTGGTTTATTGTTCGTCCTTTTCAGGAAACCTGGTCTTGTGGGAAACTGACAATCAAAACAAAACACCATATTACAGCCTGATGGGAGTGCTTTTGCTCCAAAAAAATATGATAAGTACCATTGTCTTTCATTGTGGAAGTATCCCCCACCAACACGGGCTACTGCTGATTAGCAGGCAAATAGAGAATGAGCCACCTGTATACCACACAACAGATTCCTGAACTTTTAAAGAGGCAGAAGTACAAGGCCACAGATGGTGCTTTAAAAAGTCATTACTAAGGCAATTTGTTGCATCTCACCTCAATCTTTATTGTTGCAATTAAGCAACAATATATGCAAATCAGTCACCGCATTTTACAACAGCTATAGTTCTTTTTCACAAAATCCACTGGATCACAGTAGTAATAGCAAAAGCAAATATTAATAATCCACATCATAGTCTCATGAGTCTGTATCACCTTCTCTGGTCAAAGGATCAGCTGGACAGTGCAAGCCAACATGTCAGACATCTTGGTCCCCACAGAGGTCTCAAAACAAAAGCTTTTTAGTGATCGAGTATGCTTATGGAAATACCCAAGTTACTGAGAGAGGAGAAAACATTTTACGTTTTGGACAGTTCCCAGGCTCCTGTGACAACTGGCAACACTCCAGTCTTCTTATTTTTGCTGTTTGCTTGTGTTTTCTTATAAATTCCCTGTTTCAAGGATTAAAGACTCTAGAAAAAGTCAAACCTCTGAATAAAGTCTATGAGAAAAGGTCACAGTCTTTCCAACTAGTCAACCAGTGTGTAAGAGGTTGCACTGCAAGGATTTCTCAAGCACTTTGAACAGAGGAGGTCTTATAATCTATTTATCATATGCAGTTCAAGTGCTCCAGCCAGGTGGGCAGGGTTTGGTTTCCCTGCAAAAACTTGGCTTCATTACAGTCCTCTTCATCTCCTTGTTGTTTTGCATAAAAAGAATTTATTCTCTTTAAACACATGCATTTTCTAACATTCAAATCTATATTTATATTTCAATCCTATAGGGGAACATTCTGAAAATGAAATGGCAGAAAAAAACTTAGTTGAAAAGATCATCACATCTTTAAAATTCTATAGGCTCCTGAAATTCTAACAGACAGTTTTGGACCTGACAGGACAAACCATGTTGTGCCTGCTCCATATTGTGGAAATTTTGCAATCATTATCTCCACCAGCAAGACCATTGCAAACTTGCACAGATTTTCAAAACAGGTCTCCTCTTCCAATTATTTCACAGTATGAGGACAGGAAAGAAAAAACACACTACTCAAAAGAAAAATCTGAATGTGCTACTGAAAAGTCCATTTGACTTAAATCCCAGAAAAATCCCTTATAGAAGACTGACTCATTATTTAATTTTTTTCAATCACCATCATTAAACTTATTTCTGTATTCCGAATATTTCTCTTACATGGAAATTGGTAGAACCTGCTTTCTCTCAGTCAACAATTAGTCTGTTAAGAAAACCTAAGTAACTTCCAATAGCAGTTGGAAAGTATTCATATCACAGATTCGTACACTTAAGCAGGAATAATTAACTGCTCAAAGCACACAGTGGAGGGTATCTCGCTAGGTATCAGGTCTGTCGGAAGAATCTGATGGTAACATTGGATCACAAATATTAATTTAATAATTTTCTGGTTTTTGTTTTAGTACCATACAGTAAGAAAAGCAGATGTGCCATTTGTTGGCATAAGCTGAAATATAATTGAAGTATCTCTATTCAGCAAAAGTAACACATCAGTTAAGCTAGAATTGCCATGTAGGTATGACATTTCGGGAAAAGCATAGACCACACGGAGAGAGTTCAAAGAAGGTAAACAGTAGGAAAAGTTTTGCATTAGTGAAGATAGTGAAGGACTGAAATAAGTAAGAAATACCTACTGCCAGTGGTCCTTGAGAACAGGTTAGACAAACACCTGTCAGGAACATCACCAGAGTACAGGCGCAGACACAGAGGACTTGTGATCCAAGAGTAACCCCTGACTCTACATACTCTTTTTCCTATTTAAAGTGTTTTGTAGCATGTATCTGGTACCCATTTTAGCCCACCTCCACTTTCTGGTGTAGGGTAGTGCAAGTGTTCATTCACTCACTAAAACCTAGCAGTTCTACCTGCCACAGCTTTGAGGACTCAAAAACAATGCCTAGTTTTAGCTGAAACAAAAAATTCTATTTGGTATAAAAACCTAGAGAAAACACCTGAATTTGTGAGGAAAAATAAGCCATGTAAAGAACAAGGCGATAACTTAGGATGTACGATCCACTATAAGACTTCTTGAGGGCTGGTAAAGGCCTAAGAATATTTCTTGCTAAACCAAAGCCATGAATTACTGTGGCTGATAGTGGCTGAGAAGCAATACATCAAAGTTGTCAAGTTATGCAGTGTGCTGTACTTCATGTCTCTTTCAAAATGCATGAAAAGCTATGTAAATTCTGAAAGACATACACAACATCTGGCACCTGACATGTACGTGCACATACTAATTGTGGTAGTGAAATAAAGGAAATTAAGAAAAAGAAACTTCAAAAGTGACAAAGCAAGAACACAGCAATATTTGTATGCTCTTTCTCTGAGTTCATTTGTCAAATAAATCACAGCACACCAAACAGATAATCTGACTTCGTCCTCAAAGTGTTTAAGAATTTGTTCATTCCCCGGACATGATTTAGCGACTCTAACATTTGTCTGTGGAAGGAGGAGGTGGTAGAGAAGCATGAGTTAATGAAAAGGTTTATCAATGGGTAGCACGGTTGCATTAATAAGTGTGGGGGAAGATGGTGCAAATACTTTAGTAATAATAATTATTTTAAGTATTGCATACAGGCAAAAAGTCTCTGGGAGTATTTCTCTTTATAAAAATAGCTGTTGCACCACTGCACTGATTAACCTCTTAGCTCCATTATATTATTTATCTTCCAGTAAGAACTGACAACCAAGAGGATTCCTACAGGCTTGGTAGGATGAATGTTACAAAGTTTCACACAACTACACATGAGAAACATGTCAAGTTAATCATTAGAATAGTTGGATTGCTACTTATGCTTATTTTATGTTAAAATATTGCTGCATTATAAGCATAGTTTCGTTAAGTGTTTCAAGATACTTGTGTCCACTTGAATAAACAGTCTCTGAGCATGATATCTTATGGCACTGTTTCTGGGGTCAAGGAATTATCTAGGCTAAAAAAGACTGGAGGTTTGATCCAAAAATATTTTGGATCTCTGTTCCTGAGATTAATTGTGGAATGAGGTAACAATTCTCCTTTAATATTATTACCAACATATGAAACTTCATATACTTTTGTGAAGGACAGGGTCTATAACATATTCATTAGGAGCAGTAATTTACACCCACCTCACTGATTTACAGGATGAGTGCATCATTGATATCATGTGCCTATGCCAAGGCATAGGGTGTGTGAATAGATTCATTCTACTGCTAGAGCAAACGTAGAAGTAGCACAACTGGAATCCTAGACAGGATGGCAAAACCATCACTGTATCTCAGCCAGCCCTCCAGCACATTTGCTCAGACCTACATTCTGTGATGGCTTGTGGCCATACACCGAAGCACAGACAGAGAATGAGGCATGTGCTGCACGAAAGATGGTCTTTCCATCTGGCATACAGGTGGACAAAATGGCTCATAGGGCAAAAGCTGCCTGCCCCCAAGACCTGGTAGCAGAGGTGACAATGCTTCTGTTGCCCAGGAGAAACTCATTTGGTGGCTATATTCAAACTGGGTCAGACTGTAAGAGGCTATTTATTTCCCTCTTGTGTAGAAAGAGACAAACAGATAGGGAGCTCACTTTCCTTCTCAAGAAACTTCCCTAAAAGCCCATATACATATATAAGTGTGTGTATATATATATATATATATACACACACTTCAATGAACCACATTTCCTCTGCTGACTATATTTTCTCTCCATTTCTATTCCAGCCCAGTTGAATGGGTTGCCAGTCACTGTTTTGCTAACCCTGAATTGTCTCAATATGTAAATTAGGCTTCCCCCCCCCCCCCAGTTTTAATCTCCTAGAGGTATTTTTCCAGCATTCAAATCATTTTACTACTCATTACATGGACAATGAATCCAGACCCATGTGCTTGCTTATGCTAATAAGTGTATAACTAATGAAATGAAGATTAATTAAATACTAATGCAGTGACATAAGATAGGAAGAACAATGAGAGTTCCAAATTTTACCAGTGACATATTTATGAAACATATGGACAAACTCTGAAACTGAAGGTTAACACATCTTTGAATCTTGACACCAAAAGCAGAAATACAAAAAGCAATACACAATTACTGGACTACACCAGTAGTAACTGCTGAGGTGAGTCAGCAGTCTAAGCAGGACACAGCCCAAGCCATAGGACATCAGGCACTGCATCCACCAGTTTACTACTGGGCAGCAGAGCAGATTTAGCCCATTCATAAAATCCTCTACCCAACAAACAGACATTCTGGACTGGATATCAACCTTGACTACATTAATTTTTTATGAATGTAATGGCTGTAATCACGCTGTCCTCTTTACACCAAGGACTGATTTAATCTAGTATAGATGCAAATCAAGCTTCAACTGCACCACGAGTCTGTTTGCTGCCACTGATTACAGGAAGAAAACATTCAGCCACATCCACACTTCACTATTGAAGAGGACTGCTGAGCAGAAATTTGATTTACAATATGACTTAGAAAAGAATCAGTTTGGTTTTAAATTACATTCTAATGCAATGGTACTTAGCCAGTTTTTCTGAAGTCCTGCATTGCCAACACTCAAAGAAACAACAGTAATGCTTTATTTCTTCAGCCAAAACCACCTCTTCAGCTTTCTCACACTAACTTTGGGAAAATCTGCTTATGACAGGACTATCTGAATATACTTCCCTACCTGGAAGATCCTCATAGGTTTAATGTTCTTTTGAAGGTGTCTCTCCCTGCGCCTCCAATATATTTCTTTTGCATTCTAATGCTATTGCCTCTGAAATTCAAGCCACAGCAGTTCTGTTTGTTTGATGTTTTGCTGCCCTTGGAATGGAGCTTAGGGAAGCTTTCTTGCCTCAGGAAAGAATAATTACACTAAAACTGGTATATGTTTGTATTATTGGTCAATAGCTACCACATTATCTGCACCAAAACAAAGGTCAACAAAGGTATACTCTGGAACACTGGGCTTTTTGAAGTTATTTTCTCACATACAGGCAGTGATGCAAGAGGAAACAACGTGAAACTGAACCCAGACCTAGTGTAACTATGCTAAAAAAAGGTAGAAACAATGCTGTGAAATCTGTGTGGAAGATTTATATTACTATTGCCCTCTAGATAATTTCACAGTGGGATATGAAAGCCAATATATAAAGTGATTTTCAGCTATCTCTCACAAAATTAATCTCAGAGAAATAGGCCAACGGACAAATCCTGAAGGTCAGGTTTTTTTCTGGTTTAATAAATAGGCAGACAAATAGCATTGACAAGCCTTGTTTAGGAAACCTACGTCAACAGTACTTCAATAGCAGTGTGTTGGACAGACATAGAAGTCTCATAGAAGACATACTCAGAAGTCTTAGAGAAGACAGCGCTTCTTGGCATCCTGAACCACTTGGTAAGTCATAGTTGGGGTTTTTCTCCACGGTGCAGAGCTTCTGAGAAAGTCAAGTGACACAGAGTCTGGGAGAAAGAATCATTGCTGGCTACAGACTGCATTATTATGTGGCAATAATGAAACTTGGTGATTGAAAACTGCTGGGCTTACATGTCAATCCTAGAAATCCATGTAACATTCAAAGCTTTCATTTGTCTTTCCCAACACATACTTTTCTGGCCTACTCTCTCATTAGTAGCTTCCAACCATGCAAGGGAAATCTAGGCTTTTTTCATGTTCAAACAGGTGTCAATGTGAGAGGTGGAGAATACATATGAAATTAATCCAAATACGTGTGTGGGATGATACAGCCTGATATCTAGATCCCTGTCTGAAACCTAATGTCAAGATCCATTTATAGCTTAAGTTTCAAAACAAAGGAATTGAAAGAACTCAGAAGTACTGAGGTATTGACCGGAAAGAGCCATGTAGGTAATCAAGTCTGTGTGTGAATGTCCACATGAATTTCAGCAAAGGGTGTGTGTATCGGGGGTGTCCCTCCCTCCCTCCTGCCCCTGAGAGGGATTTAGAACAGCAACCTCCAAACGTTTGTGTCAGCAGCAAAGAACTATAAAGGTTCAGCTATGCTCTGACCTGGTCCCATTACAGCTAGAGACACTTCTGTGCAAGTGAAAAAGAGGACAGATGACAGAGAGGAAACTCTATCTACCTTCACTATCATCTATCTTCTTGAATTTGCCTCACTAATACCAGGGCAGAACACATAAATTGCCTGCCCAGGGCCTAGTAAATTTGGTCCCTTGAGTTTTCAGTTTGCTATAATCACTAGCTTGATTAATCATGTGGCAGTTCCCTAATCCTGCTCTGCTTGCTCAGAGCATAAGCACTGGATACTAAATTTTTTAAAGCTTCTAGAGGCCAAAGTCCATCTTTAATGCACATTATTAGTTCATTCCTAAAATCCAAACTCCTGACTGATTGAAGCAGGTTACAGATGCCCTTGAACCCTTTGAATAATCTCAGTATGCTCCTGACTTGGCTTATTTCCACTTCTATCAAGAGCAGTAAAGGACCAGCTTCCATTATCAACTGAAAATACCTTGTGCCATCCTCAGATCTCAAAGATTCAACACTCTATACTCTCATCATATTTACTTTATAACAGTTCTGTATCTTCTAATCCTCAGGTACTTTTTAATATTCAGTATTCCATTTAAAGTCCCAGCTTTGAGAGTCTGGTGACTTCATGAGAAAACACACCCCCACATTTGACTTCATGTTGTGAATTAAAGTGAGTTTAAAATAAAACTGAGAATATGAACCTAAATAGCTTTGAAAAAATAGAAGCCAAGTAATTAACAAATACCTACTAATACTTCAAAAAGGCAAAGAAAAAGACAACCTCGCATCCTTCTTGGTTTAAGTCAGTCTTGCGATCTGAACTGGGAGGGTTCAAATTCTCAACACTAAGAGCTGCCCTTTCAGTGAATTCACATTGCATGAATTTGGATTAATATTTAAATGCATAATAGAAATTCAAGCCTGAACATCTAAGTGAATACAGCCATACTGTGAAGAGATAAGCTATGAATGAATAGCTTAATTGGACACTAGCAAAATTAACTTGTCAAAAGTAATTACTCTATACATGATCCAACTGGAAATGTTTTATATCAACCACAGTTTAAAAGAGTATTTAAGCTATTCCCTGGCCTTTAAAAGATATATTCACAATATGCTACCTATTTACTATGCTACTACCATGCATTTGCAAACCTTTCAGGCATTCTTGTACAAAGAGACAACAAATTAATTTTTGTTCAGTTCTGAAGAGGTTAGTAGATACACTGAATATATATTTAAAAACAAATTTTCTCATTCTTTCCTCTCCTTATGTTAGAGTAAAATCACCTTGGCTAAATGTGTGTTTGCTTTCTGTGTGTAACAATAAAAATGGATTTAGAATGAAACAACTGGAGACTGGGAAATACCAAGAAAATGTAACCACAAACAAGCCACACAAGCAAGTGTGCTGTTTTTTCCAATTAATGTCTAATTCAATATTTCAAAAGACCATAAAAAAACAACAGACACACTTTGGGGAAGAGGACTCCAAAATGAACTTAAAATCTCTTCCTCTCAGGACCTAAAAGAAACAGCAACCTTTGCATAACTCATATAGCAGTAATAAAATGCTTCCTGAGCTAAATAGTTCCTATCCAGTACCATGAGATAGCAGATTATAATTGGAAAAATAAAATATCCTGATACACAGATGTATTTTTTCATTCACACATCAGGCAGCCGCATAGCAATTCAGAGTAATGTGTCACTGAATTTCCAAATCCAAAGCGTGCTGTTGAGTTCAGGTACACTGTATAACCTTGCAATGCACAGTCACTACCACACACCTGGCCTAGCAGAAAGGTTCTCCTGTACATTCAGTAAAACTACAAGAACTGTCTAGTGACTTGGCAGAGTATCACTTTTCCTCACAGGGATACTACCCTGATGAAAAAAGCTTCCTATGCAATCGCTTATGCATTGCCATAATCTACACCATGGCAGAAAAAGACTGAAGAGAAATCAAAAGTATTGTTAGAACAAAAGACAACAATGCATTCTTATGCTGTTATCAGTACTTAGGCCACTACAGTAAATATCAGGAGAAAGAAAATACTTGTAGAGTGGTGAGAAAGCTGTGCTACCATACTACAAATGCTAACATTTAGAGAGGAAAGAGAAGGGCATATGGCAAAACTAGAAAGATTGGTCTCTCAAGTCCCTTAGGCAAAGCTGTTATTGCAATTTTCTAACATATGCTACCTCCTTTGGGTTTGCTTTAGCAATGATGTGGGGAGTCAAACCCAAACTCTCATTGAAGCCCCCTAGAGTTTTGTTTGAACCAGGCCTGTAGAAGCATCCCCCTGACACAGTCCAAGTACGCTGTGCTGTTGCTAGCTTATACAGAATTGAATTCCCTGCACACGCTGGACAATGCAAGGAAGAAACAAACTTCAAAGATCATCCAATTCATTAAAACTTAATGAGCCATAACCCCAATATGTGCAGAGCACACAACACCTCTTACAGTCCAGCTTCAGACTGCAATTTACTAATCAGGTACTGGAGCTGAAGCACCTCAGTCCCAAAGGAGTTACGGACTGATGAGTTAATAAAAGTTTCTACAGAAAGAATTTCACTTCCATAATAGAAGAATTTCATCTAATCTGAGATGATGTAATCAGTTACTCAAGCACTTCAGTCCCAAAGCAGTTACTGATCGACCAGTTAATAGAAGTTTCTATAGAGAGAATTTCATTTCCACAATGGAAGAATCTAATCCCACCTTATCTGAGATGATTTGTAATAAAACCTCCACCACACAAAACAAGAAAAAAATCCCACCAAACCCCAACTTCCCCCTCCCAAAAAAACCCATCAAACTCACAGTAAAAACCTAGCCCTTAATTATTTTCCTTACCTTTAAAATAATAGTAAAAGAGGTATTCTACTATCTATGTATTTTATACACTAGCATATAGCTTTAAAATGTCCACCAGACTGAACAATTATTCATGCTTTTCCCAAAGATCAAGTTGGAAGACAGCAATCCTGTGATATAATATATACAAAACAAAATTCCAAGAGTCTTCAATGGGCAGTTATCCTGTGCTCAACCAAGTCAAAGTTTTGTTTTAAACTAAAAGATTCTGGTTAGTCACCAACCTATTGCCCACAGGCTGTGTTTACTGGTGGGCAGCAGTTCACACCAATCAGCATCAACTCATGGCACCACAGAGAGCCCAAGGACAGAATAAACGACACAAGATGAAATATTTCATTCAACTTTGTCAGCAGGCCTTTCCACTAGGGCACTAAATACACAAGTAACAAAACAGGAACTATGTTTGCACTGCTTCTGTGCATTCTAGCCTGTTGTGTACCCAAAGGCATTCACTTCCCCAGGTTGTCACAATCTGTCTCCTTTTACAAGCTCTCAGTTAATGCCTGTGACTAACACACTAACTATCTTCACTAGGTCCATGGGGAGATCATAATCAGGATTCAAAAGCAATGAGTCTGAGACTGCAGGAAAGGAAAAAACCAACCAACCAAAAAACCCGAACACAAAGAACCAAAACCAACCCAAACCACAAACAAACAAACAAATTGTGAGATGGATGATTAATTTCAAGGGCACTGCCATTGTCAAGAAGAAGCAATGTTTACATTTTTTATTTCGCTACAAGAAAAGGTAATGAACACATAGGTATGGCATAAATACAGTACAGAAGGGAAAAAACCCAAACAAACACCACAAACACTCTTGTCACTTCTTATCAAAAAGGAGAACATAAATCAGATTTTGCTTCAAATACCACAGGCACTGTGGGAAGACAAGGACAGCAGGGCAGCTTTGTAAGTAAAAAAGAAAAATGTATGTATCAGAGTAAAGACGCTGTATCCAGCGGCATAAGGGTGTTCAAGCCCACCTGGGTTACACATAACACAACGTATAGGTGTATATATTTGAAGGCAATGAACATATAAAAAGTTTTGAAAATAGCTAACTCCTTATAAATCAATCCTAAACAAGTAAAACAAAAGTCTGTATTGTTGTATAGGAAAAAGGCAAGACAGGGCTCACTTCAACAGGTGCAACCTTATTCAAAGCTTTTGAACGTTTATCTGCAGTATTTACCTTTATTTACATTTCTGCTGTGCTTTTAGCACAGTAATATATCACAAAGTTCCATCTGGTCAAAAGTTTTAGTTTGCATCCTTATTGTTTTAGACCATTAAAAATAATCCTTAGTCTTAAGAACAATAAAAGCAGGCCCTAGAAGCACTGTGCTAAGCCTGTGGAATAAATTTTTTTAAAAATATAAGCTCTTCAAACTGGCTGCAAGCTAAAAGTAATCTCACATTTTAAAGAAATCCCTCTCCGAAACGCAGAACCCTGACAGGATTCAACATTTGAGACTATCTTTAGATTGGTTTTGATCAAAAAAATTATTTAGACTAAACTAATGTCATTATTATAACCAGCTTACTCCAAGCATTATGTTGCTTGACAACTCTTTGAAACTATTCCTTCACTTTATTCATGACAGAGAAGTCAATAATAATTGAAGGTTCTGTTGATTATTAATATCTTCTCTCATTCAGGGAAAACACTTTGAGGGGTACTCCTAGTTTGACTGTTCAACTAAAATTTTTCTTCTTTAATAAATTTAGCATAAATCTTTGTGGCCATTTTTTTCCTAGGCTGGGCTGTCACTCGGGATCACATAAATGAATATATGAAAGATCTTGTTCAAGTACTGGTTACGTGAAACTAGATGCTGCTGAAATGTTAGATCCATGACATATATATGTATATAGTCAAAGATAGCCTGCAACAAGAGCTACGGCTCTTAATTTAGGAAGTAACAGGCCTCAGGCATAACACAGCTCTTTGAAAATTTTAGTTGAAACTTGTAAACAGAAGAAACAGGATACACAAAAATGCAACACAGAAAGTAACAAAACACAGGAATAAATTAGTCTCATTTCCACATGCTTTTTCCTCTATCTTTCCTTGTTTTTTACCGTATGAAGTGAAAACAAGTGAAAACCAAAGGTTGGAAAGACACTTTAAAGGCTTTCTTGCAGATGCCAATACAATTAGAGAGAACACATAAGTAAATTTTAGAACAGTTGAAATATTATCAATCACTTTCTTCTGCATAATCATCACAGGCATGAAATTCATACAATAAGTTTACTGGACTCAAATTTAGATGCTTTCATCTAGATTCTGCTGCTCCCACTGCCTGAAAGACATGCTACAAAAGAAAACCACTGTAACATATTCCTTATAGACTGAACTATGTCCAAATACAAACCTGACATGACTCCTGAATTACAACTCAAGCATTTAGAAAACAGTGTGTATTAAAACAGGTGCAAATCAAAAGAAGTGATCACTCTGGAGGTAGTAAATCATACTGATTTCCAGCTCAAAGAAATTAGTCCCCAGGCAGCTAGAAGTCACACCAAAGGTAGCAAAATCTCACAACATGGATTTTCTAATAATTTAATCAAGAACACAATACCAATATGGCAAGAACATAACAGGAAATCCTCTTATGTCTAGAATAGTGGAACTTTGCACTGGAAAAATAAGAGTGTAATTTACCACACGATAGAATTAGGGTAGTACTCACCGTCAGAAAAGATCAGCAGTATTGAACTTCCTCAAACACTGCCTCTGCAACTGGAGAATGAGTTGGAAGGTACCCCAGCTACAAAAGGCCCAGTATCCATGTTGCTTCTACCTCAGGGTCCTGAGATACAAGGAGCTACTGTTGATTTAGTGGTAGTTTTCAAGATGGTCAACACCTGATTCAAATCACAGGTGTAGTCAATGCTCATTGCAGCACTCCCAGGCAAGACACACCAGGTGAAAACCAGCACAGGAAGGTTGTAATACGGGGGTTCTTCATGGCTCAACCAAAAATACAGGTTCTCTTCAACAACACAGCCTCTGAGAAACAGTGAATTCACATTCTACAGTACCGTTAGTACCTTTGTGTCATTTTCATATTTTCATTACTGTTTCTAGGAATTGCTTGTGCATACATATTTCTTGTGGTGTTTTTTCTAGCTAAGTCCAGCCCTTATTGTCAACTCATGAGTAATGACACTTTTACTCATGGCACTACTTCTCAGTTAGGAAATTGATGCCATTTTGTACGTTAACATACTTCAATACAAGACTCCTCAAACCATGAGACCCTTCATATTACCCAATCTACCACTGCACACATGCATGCACACAGCAGATCATATGAGGCAGCTCTACTAGCTCCCTAAACACTCTTTCCTGTGGTCCTTTTCCAATCTTCAAGATCAAGTATAATTTTTTGTATCTGCCATCTCCCATTACTGGTAGTTAGACAAATTGAATCAATAGTACAAGCTGAAAATCATTGCACTTAGTAGTTGAAAGTTGCAGAAAAAGAAGAAAATTTCTCTCTTTATACCCGTAGCTAAAAAAGGCTTTCAAGGTATACGGGTGATCTTGGGGGCCTAAAAGTTTGAAAACATCCCTTACCATAGTTTGCTTCCAAACTTAACAATCCTCTTGATTACTCTTCCCTATAGGCCAATGTCTGATTATTGGATAGACTATGGATCTACTCTTCCAAAAGTCCCACCCTCTGCTTCAAAATCTTAACAGAGGCTCCTGCCTGTTCCTTATTTCACATGCTGAGATAATGCACTGCAGATAGCCTGTGAGGTATCTAATAAACACCACTATCTGAATATCCCATTCCCTGCTATACCAAAAGTAAATCTCACGGTCCACAAAAGGACTTCAGTATGCATGCTAAGTATGACTTGCAAGAAAGCAGAGTTTAGAGCTCAGACCCTATAGACTAAAATTCAGAGGTATCTTCTTTCAAATAAATGGGACAGACTGCATCTTTATGGATTAAGTGACATGTTGTTGGGTTTTTGTTCTCTACAAAATTCCAATTTCCTCTCAGGCATTGGTTAAATTCTTACAGTAACAAGAAACTGACTCAGAGCGAACTGTCCCCTGGGTCTACCCTCTCTAAGACATAAGTCTACAAATAGTTAAGACTGAACTATTATTGCACAAATCTTTATGCAGTACTGTTTTCTTATTCCAAGCCACAGCATGATCTGTAAACACACTGCAAAGTCAAAGCTGCTGCCCAGGGTATATAAGGAACAAATATGTAGCCTTTCCTACCTCAAAGTAAGCTGCTGGGAAAGGCAATTATGCCCTCTTGTCTGTGTGGCCACCTTCCTGTGTATGGATGTGTGAGCTTTCATTTATTACCTACTGGGTTACTGGCACAAGGCTACAAAGGAAAAGGGGTTTCTAATGGATTTTTTTTTGAAAAGGAATTAAAAAAGCATTGAGACAATTTAAATCTCAAACAATGGCACTTCTCATCGTCATCTAAAACAACAATACAGCTAAAAGTTGTGAATGGATTTCAAAGCCTCTGTGTTGTCTATTCCCTTCTAAATAATATGTGCAAAGGGCAGAAGTCTGTGCAATCAAGGCAGAGTAAGGCTTTAAGCAATGTGATTTTAATATTCATAAGGTTTTAACTTCTTAGTGACTATTTATGAAATCTTCTATTACATCAGGATAATAGGCTTAAAAGAAAGTCAAATGACCTGAAATTTTCCATTGTTACATCAGCAGAAACACTTTTGAGCTAAATTCAGAACCTATTCTCATAGCTGGGTCAAAATGATCTGCCAAACACTAAAATGTATCAGAGAACAATTAGTACAGAATTCACAGAGGACAACTGTAAAGAGAATAAATGTATTGCAGAAATAACAATCATACACTAAAGCTTCAGCCTAAAATGCATTTTTCATTGCAGTACATTGCATAATGTCCAAAATGTTCCACTAAGTCCAAAAGACAATGGAGTTTTCATCATATCACAATTACCAAAAATTCTTACCTATTTCATTGGCTTAAAGACTGCTATACAGGCTTTATGTCAGGTTATCTCATATGTGAAGAGATTTACAACAGGAGAGAAGGAAAAGGATCATTCCAATGATATTTTGGTCTTCACAACATATCTAAGATAACCTGATCTCTCCCTTTCTTCCTTACTGGAATTTTTTCTTGGTCACACTTTATTGTACAATGGAGGAATATTCCCCAAGAAAAGGAACGTGACAAACTGATTAAAACAAGGTATATTGCACAAGCAACTACAGATCAGTGACTGCTCAAGATCTCTCTCAACCAGTTCTTCCTATAAAGAACTTCTAGACAATTTAACTTGTTCAAAATACATTAGAAAATTAGTGCTATGGAGCACATCCACTATAAAACATTTTTTTTATTTGGATAAGTTAACTTCTACATGATTCTGAACCATTTAGCTTCTTGTATTTGAGCTTGGGAAGAAGACATGGTGGCTTAGAGGTTGGAAGACACTGTCAAGTGCTCGTGTGCACCAGTGTCCTCTGCTGGAAAGGATCGGCCTTGTGTCTATGCCGTGTTTGTGCCTCCTCAGCTGCTGGTGGCGGGGGATGACACGGAGTAAAGGCGGCATAAGCGACAACTAATCCCTATTTCCATTCGAACTCCGCAGGCCCGTGCCTTGGGATGGAAGGTCACTGTTTCTGTTGCCTGTGACACGCAGCTGGGTGAACACTCCAGATGTCTGCCTGTGCCCCGCACAGCGCTATCTATCACCGTGTGACACCCCCGGCCCCGCGGGTACCGGACCTTGCGGCTCTCGGGCAGGCCCAAGAGCTGGGCCGGGCGGTGCCTCCGTGCCCTGGGACAGCGGGGATAGCGGGGACAGCGGGCACCGCGGGCAGGCCCACCCGCAGCAGTCCATGCGGACCCGAGACAGGAGTTAAGGGAAGGGTACGGCGACCGGGCCAGGCTGAGCAGCACAGGGACCGATCCCGCGGCCTGCCGNAGCCCTCCCCAGGCCTCAGAGCCGCGGCGATGGCGGGGCCGTGCCCCTCGGGCGCGTCCGGCCGCGGGAGGAGCTCGGGGGGCGCGGGCCCCACGCGTGGGAGCGCCGCCCCTGCCCGCCCAGCGTGGCGCGGAGGGCTGTGCTGGCCCGGGGGAGGCTCTCCCTTCCAGTGGGGTGCTGCGGGGCTCGGGCGGCCTGTCCCGGACAGAGGGTGCTGCCCCTGCCGCAGCCGAAGGGTACGGCACGAAGGCGCGGTGCCGTGGTGTGGTGAGCCCCAGGTGCCCTGGGCACAGCTGGTCACCGCGGGGAAGGTGCGCAGATACCGGCAGAAGCGTGCTGCTGGTTCTTCGGAGGCACAGATAAACACAGTCCTTGGACAAACACGGCCAGAAGCTCCAGGTTTCTCACGAGTGTTAGTAGAGCTCCAGGGCTGACTGATGCACCTAGCTCTTCCTCTGAGTGTACGCCAACACACGGATTAAGCAAAGCCTGGTGTAGTTTTTAATCCCATGTTATGACTGGGATGCGTTTCTGAAGAATGCAGGAAACAAATAAATTCGGTTCCAAATTTTAAAAAAATCCCCCGTTTTTTCCTAAACTTTGAGACATTTTTATAAATTGTTGAAAATAGTAAAGAAAATACTATGTTTCAGTAAAAGGAAATGTATTAGCTTCTTTAAACATCTGAAGCATAATATCTTTTATGATAATATTGTTATTCATAAAGCAGCGATATAAGTGACAACAGGATCACTAGTTTGGTGTTTGTAGGGATGTCCTCAGCTGTTGTGGGGCAGATAGAGTACTAAAATCCTGGCAATGTAGTTAGCCTTTGGAAGGAACACTGTACTTGATACATTTGCTTGATGTTTTTCCATAGCTTGTTTATCTCCTGTAGCTGTCTGGGCACTCGTGCTGCTGAAGTATTCTGCCATAGAAATGTGATTTCATCACTGAAATATTTGTGCCATTTCACTTATACAAGGACAGATAATTACTTACAAAAACTGTCAAGCAATTCATACTGTAAAGGTGACCTTTTTCCTCTTGTCCATATAAAGGTTATGAATGTGAGAATTGCAATTACTTTTTAGATGATATGGAGAAGCTTTATTCTGTGGACTACATTCAGAGAACAGTAGCTCTCTAGTTGAAATGATGATCTCTCTATTACCAGATTACTAATGTTTATGCAAATATGCTGCTAACGCTGCACTGGAGAGCCACCTTTCCCAGCATGCAAGTGACTAGCTGGCAAAGAATACATAATTTATTATGCCACCTGTCTGTTGGAGATTTATCAAACTACCTGAGAAGTAATTCATATTTATGATGATTTTGTGATTTTCTCGAGGCACCAAATTAGGGTTCATCTGGCATGCAAGTGTGCCTCTGTTTAATGTCTTTATTGACGATTTAGAGGCGGGTATTGAGTCCATCATTAGCAAATTTGCAGATGACACTAAGTTGGGAGGGAGTGTCAATCACCTGAAAGGCAGGAGAGCTCTGCTGGGGAATCTGGGCAGGATGGAGAGATGGGCTGATCCCAAGGGGATGAGGTTCAACAAGGTCAAGTGCTGGGTCCTACACTTTGGCCACAACAACCCCATGGAGCCCTGCAGGCTGGGCAGAGAGAGGCTGGAGAGCAGCCAGGCAGGAAGGGACCTGGGAGTCTGGATTGACAGGAGGCTGAACATGAGCCAGCCGTGTGCCCAGGTGGCCAAAAAGGCCATTGGCATCCTGGCCTGTATCGGGAGTAGTGTGGCCAGCAGGATGAGGCAAGGGATCCTTCCCCTGTACTCAGCACTGGTGAGGCCACACCTCGAGCACTGTGTCCAGTTCTGGGCCCCTCAGTTCAGGAACGATGTCAAGGTGCTGGGGCAGGTCCAGAGAAGAGCAACAGGGCTGGTGAAGGGACTTGAACACAAGTCCTGTGAGGAGAGGTTGAGGGAGCTGGGGTTGTTTAGCCTGGAAAAGAGAGGCCTCAGGGGAGACCTCATCACTCT
>WBMV01008002.1:0-36681 GCA_013396655.1 Campylorhamphus procurvoides
GGTAAACTAAAACCACTACATCTCTTCACATGTCAGCTGAATCCCTTTGGATTCAATATGAAAGGTCCATTCTTCTCTAAGCATGCAAATACCATGCTTAATCCTTTTAATCTTAGTGACATACTATCTGTGTAAGAACGTCCTCTCCAATGAGGAAAAAAACCCCAGAAACTAACAAAAAAATGCCCATTATATAGGAAAAGAGGAGAAGGGCTCAACATGTTTGAAGTGAGCTATTTATAGAAATCATTCTGAGGCTATAAACAAATAAAATTCTTATTCTTCTGCTTTTTCCATGGCAATGACCTAAAGAGGCTAAAGATCCTAAAGACACTGGGAAACAAATACATATCCTTAAAGAAATTCTTCCACATTCTCTGTGGATTGTTATGTTAACCTGATGCAGGAAAGGCCCTTGAATGCCTATATAAACACTCCAAAGATAAGAATTGAACAGTAGGTATAAAATCATCATGGCAGGAACTCACAGCATCCTCTACAACTATCTGTCTGGAGATCTAACTAGTTGTCCATGCCCATTAGTGCAAGACAGGAAGCAATGAATTGAGCAAGAGATACGTTGTCCAGGAGTGGAAGGAAATGCCATAACTGTAATGGCAGTTTAGTCTTTCTAACTGCCTAATGCTTCACTGCTGTTTTCAGGTCAGAGAAAGATCATAATGACAGAGTGCCTGCTATTTATTACAAATTATTCTTGAAATATTCAAATTTCCTTCTTCTTGTTCCCTCAAGGACCTTTATCAGTTTTCTCACTGATCAACACTCATTGGTGTCCACAGATGAATTCTAGGTGATGACTTCCGAAGAAATATTTAATGCAATAAGCAGACTTCCATATTAATAGTGTTTGTATTAAGATTACTATTTGTAATACCACTGCTGCTACTGATACCACTACTACTACTACTATTTTAGCCCTTTTTTGTGTGACCACTACTAGAAACAGCCTTCCAATATTCTTTTTTTCTCCTAGATGATCTTAGAATTTTAGTTTAAAATGAAAGCAGGAAAACAAAAGGTAGACAAAGACCTGTGAGTCAAAGAGTTAATGAATCAACACAGAATCACAATCAGAACACCAGTGACATAACATGATCCTCAAAATATCATCCCAGTGCTTAATACATCTTCTCTGCTTCTGTTACAACACAAAGAGATATCAGCATAACAGCAATATGGCTACAACAGTATAACATAAAAGGAACATGGTAATACTTTGCTTCATATACATTATACCAATTACCAAAGATCGTTGTCAAATTTACTCATGAGGTATCATAAGATTTAGAGAATCACCTGTTTTCAAAGAGGATTACAGTCTCAGTACCAGAAATTTATTTGTGTTACAGGGTATTAACATAGACAAATGTTAATGGAATCTGTAACCCTTAATAGATGAAATTGTCTGAAAGTGAACATTCATCCATATTGCTTTGAAAACATGAACATTGTGCTAAAAGTATAGATATTCTTTTTTTTTTTTTTAGCAAGGCATTATTAACTGGATTAAACACAAAATTCTCATTTTATTCCACAAATTATAGCATATGAAAACACAGGGAAGCTCAGCAAGCAGAGTCTTTGAAGCCATAAAGACAGGAAAGTTATAAAACTTCCATGGGAAAATGACAAGCTATTTACTGTAGGGTATTGCTCAAACTTGCATTATTTTTACAGACCAGAAGGCAACAGTAATTTTTTAAAGCTCTTGTTGCAGTAGCAGGACATACTCTTGCTTTCATAGCCTCCTTTCTCAGGTGGTTGCCACATGTTTGGCTTCTGTGCAAAGGTATATTATTTCACGACTTACCTCTCTGGCACACAAGTTTCTCGAGAATGTGGAGATTTCTTTTAGAATTAGAATGTTTAGCCATTCTGCAGAATAAATATAAACCAGCATATCAAAGGCTAAACTGTAGATTACAGATGAGAGAGGAAATGATTGAAGAATGAATCCAGGTATAGATTCTGGCCACTTCTTTTCCTGGAACCATGGAAGAAGCTACCAACATGAATTGAGAGACTGTCCCAAAATTCCTTCTCATAGAGTCATAGAAAGGTTTGGGTTGGAATGGACCTTACATACCCCACTGCTATGGGGATCATGGGGAGAGGTGGAGCCAGGTGGGGCAGGCGGGTGTTTCTTTTCCTAGAAGGGAATTTTTAGTTGTAAAAATATCTGTTAAAAAAATCAGTAACTCATGCAAATGATGTACAAGACCCAGTACTGTCTATTCCCAAGCCTTCAGAACCAGCCTTTAGACCCCCAAAGTCAATGAGTTTTCCTTTCCACTACTAGTAAATATTAGAGCCAAAATAGCAACCTACACTCCAACCACTAAATATGACTTCTAAGTTAATCTCATGGAAATCTTTCCTGATGTCTGAAAATTTCACTAAGCTTGTTTATTCACTTTGCTCTTTTGAGACCCCTCTGGGACCACAAGCAACTCAGGCCAGAAGAATACTGAGAGGTTGATTTTATGGTATTAACCATCTGACCAGAAAGAATTATCGAAATCTCCTAGAGATGTTTACAATCAAGAGGTTTGCATAGCAAGAGAACTTATGAGTGGTTTCATTAAAACAGTTCTTTTGCCAGCCTTTTGAAGTTTCATCCTTACTAGAACTGAAATCATCTCAATTCAAAACTAAAAACACTAGTGTAAAAACGAATGCCTAGTGCTGTATGGTAATACCATGAGGTTAAACAGTCTTTCCTTTCAATGCATGAGCAGGTAGTAGCTGGGATAAAATTTTCTTCAGTAACATAAGCATAGTTCCTATCTATTTTTTCTAGCCCTGTATTTTTAGCATTTTTCTTGTTTCAGCCATGACTAACTCAAAGTCAATATATTAAAATTATGTAAAATTTTCTGTGTTTCTTTTTTCTTCTCCATTTCTTATCCATGGTGCTTTTTAAATGGAATCATTTTTTATTATCATGTTCAGAGGGAAGGAATCAGAAACTTGAAAGCAGATTGGGAGTATGCACCATTTTCTCTTCTGGGTTTGACTCTTGCTGTTAAAACAGCTTCCTCTGATGGCTTCACCCCTGAGAACTGCGCCACTCACACATACAGAGAGGTCAGTTGTGCTAACCTCCATAGGACAGATTTTATCTGGTTCAGACTCCAAAGCAGCTGCTAGTTCATGTCATCAGCACATCTGGTTCTATATATCCTGAATTTTCCTTTTAACAGCATAGTTGCCTGGATGTATATGAAAGACCTAGTATGGGATCATCTCCTTATGTGGTATTAGCCCTATCCTTATTGTGAGCCTCAGAAATATTTCCCTATTTTCTGGTCCCAGGGGCAGGACTTAAATCTGCCTGGGATGCAGTTTTTCATCCAGGGCAAAATCCTGTCTCCACTGCTAGCAATTAGCATTTTGCTATAGATGTCTATAAAGGCAGAAATATTTCCTAGATGCACAGTTTAGGAAGCCGAGAGACACTGAGAACATTAATCTGGTGGCCATCACAAGTTTAACACTTCTGGGAAGAAATACATAATTCATCCCTAATTTATTACTATCCAAAAGCTCTTCTGACACTGTCAATATTGCCATTTGTAAGTGTCAGAGACATCTACTTGGAGATTATTTTCTGTCTTTCTCATTAACACTTTTCTTCCATTGAATACTGCCAGGAAAAAAGCACTCATTCTTTATAGAATTAGATGTAATACTTAAAGAGAGTAACTGTCTCTTTTTGTACAGTCACATTTTAACTCCCTATGTGGATTTACATTTTCATCCTTAAATATGTTTAAACAAATAATTTCTTATTTACATGCATGGTTTTATTGATTTGCAAAAGGCACTCATGTGAGGATATATTCTTGAGTCATTAAGTATTTATGAAAGTAGAGCCATAGGCCCTATTACGAATAGTCTGAAAACAAAACCTTAGGATCAAAATTATTTACCGGCACTTCTTTCTTCAGAAATGTCAAAAGAAAACAGCTAAAATTATTATTTATGACCTTGACCAATAAAACAGGATTCTACATTATACTGTTCTCACTTTAGCTCAACAAAGAATTTAAAATCGTTGAATTCCTTTTGAAATACTTCACTGAGTCAAGGTCTAGATGGATAATCCATATTTCATAGATATAGTGAAAGGTTACGTCTTTGAGGTCAGCTTGATCCCTGGACTTTGGAATTTCATGTAAAAAGTTTACTCGTAAGACAGAAGAGTGTGTTAAGTATTCAAAAGAGGACTTCTTTATACAGTTTATTATAAATTCACTTCTCTATGTACTTGTATTCACTAGAGATTCATGTTCTGCTCATAAACCCTGTAATAAATTTTTTATTTCTGATTTCAAATGCTGCAATACTTTTTCCAATAATAAATGTTGTTCCAAAGGGACTGTGAATATGCTGATTACAAAAAGCATCTCATGGGAGTTTCCATAACAATGAAATGAAGATCTTCTGGCTTCTCCTAAGAAAGGACGAGAATGTCTCTTTAAAATCTGAGTCTACTAATTATTTTTCACACAACATAATGACTTATTTATCTTCTTGAGAGTATTTTTTCTATTATATACAGAAAAATCCAACTTGTTATGTGTATGGGTTTAGTGGGAGATATATTAATGAATTACACAATTGCTGCTTTGAAATACAGTGAAATATTTCATTTAACTATTCTTCTTTCAAATCCTCTCTCAAATAATAAACTTGAATAATGAAACTATAATTCTAGATGAAATTTTAAGTTAATGTCTCACTGCTGTACCACCTCTGATTTTTTGAACCAAATTTAGCTTCTTATGTATTTCAGATCCATATTTCCCAACTAGGCTCAACCGCACTGCTAAATTTGGCTTGGAAATAGGTACCTGCAGGTTGGATTTCACTTCAAGCTCTGTTGATGGATCTCTCTTTTTTCATCCTGTGGATATAAGTTACTCATATTGTTACTGCAGTTAGGGTATCTGTCTGCCTTATAGTCTTCAAATTATTTATCCTCACAGTCCTGCAAAGAAATTTCTTGCACAAAGAAATGAAGCACAAAAAAATCGAGCAATGAATCTAAGGCCACAGTAGTGACCCTCCAACACAGTGAAGAGAAATGACATCTAAGTCTGTCCTCTGGCATTATCATTGTACTGTTTTGGTATTCTCCATTTCCTTTGTGTATCCCCTCCTTAATTTAACTACTGAAATTTTTTGTTCTTTTCTTCATCTCAACTGCATACTCCCTCTGGCAATCTGCCCTGCCTCTGAAACCAGAACCCTTCTTGACTCAGTCTGCACTTGGCTTGCTCCTTTCCTATAACCAAAAGCACCTGCCATTCCTTTCCTGTGTTCTGGATAGTTTTTTTAAGGTCTAAATTCAGCTCTGCTTTGTCCCAGACTGTTGCTTGTTTTTCACAAGATGCCACTTCAAGACAGGTTGAAAGAGGACACTGTTTAATAAAATTCATTATCAAGCAGGCTGTTTTAGAAGAACATTATTGTTATTCACACATTAAGAGAAGACAAGAAACAAGAAATCTTTTTCAAAATCTGAGACCAAAGGGCATTTGGGTATGTTTCTTGTCCATGTGCTGGTCAATATTGTAGCATTTTCACGACCATGTGCGTTTGTGCCACACGGCGCAAGGTGTGTTGCCTTTGAGCTGGACAGGTGAAATGACAACCCAGAGGAAGGAGCAGCACAAACAACAACAAGAGCACAGGGGTTTAGTGAGTAGATGTATAGTTAAACCTGCAGCACTAAGGGGGTGGAAACTTTTGGTTTAATCCAGATCTGCTGCAGCCAGAAACATTTCTCTGGTTACACCCTAACTGGAGGCACAGGGAATAACACCTGTGAGTCCTTAAACACTGAAATCCAAAAATGCTCCCAGCATTTTAGAGTCTCAGCCTTAATTGTTTTTCTATTCATGTGCAAAATACATTTATCTAGAAGTTGTTATTTTAGGATCAGTCTCCCTTCCTGTGATATGCCTGCATTAGAAACTGAAACTGTGTACGCTCTGTACTAAAATACTTTCATATGCTTAGATAAGTAATTTCTGTGTACTGTGGTATGAATAAAAAATACCTATGGCAGGTCATGAAGGAACTCTCATGGTCAGAATTTATCTTTATTTAGGTAAAATTGTAATCACTGTTGACTGGAATTAAAATAGCAGAAAAGACATAATTAGGCAAAAGCTTAATAAACATTTTCAAAGTGTGGTGCCATACACTCAAGTTAACTAAAAAAAAAATAATTATGGTCTCAATCAGATATAGGAATTCTGATTATGTTATATTAATGATAATATATTTTCACAACATTTTTCAGAAAAGAGCATAAGGATCTGAAGAGATTCTGGATCTACACATCATTAATTAGTTGAATAGCATTATAGGATTAGATGCTAGTGAATAAAATTGCCAGAAACATTGTTTATTTAAATTGGTTTGTACTTCCTTTAATAACAATCAAGGGCTATTACTGTAGCAAACACATTATAATTATATGGTCTCTAGATTTCAAAAATATCCTCAAGTTATCTTCTTCTAATTAATCCTCTGAGTTTATTGATTAAATTTATTTATATTGCATAGGTCCACTGAGATTCAACCATCTCATCTGTGTGATTGGAAAAGAGCTGAAGGAAGAACCGAAAAAATAATTTAAAACATTTGAAAGTGTGATGTATGAAAAAATCATAAGCATTTACAGAAATAGTGGATTGTCATTAAAACCTTGGCTACAGGTATTTATTGTACTACATAGTAGGCATAATTCGCACAAATCAGAAATAATGGAAGGGCAATTACAAGCACTTAATGAAATTATTCTTTCTCAGACTTACACACATCGGTGTCTGGCCTGCTTTACTTGCAAAGCTGAATATAGAAAACACTTTTTAACACCTAGGTACAGCAATTGGGTCCAGGACTTCTTTCCTTACATTCATCACAAGATTAAGAAAATACTAAGATCAGTCATCAGAGTCTGACAGACACGGAAGAACCACTTATTTTCATTATTCTTTCCAAGCATCTGTTCTGAGTAATATGAATACAAATAAAAGAGGAGATTGTCTGAAGGACTCTAGAAAAGCTAGACAGGAAAATTCAGGGTTTAGAAAGAAACAGAAAATGGCAGGGATACATCAGAGTTTTGGACAATTCTAGAAGAGAAACCTAACAGTGTAAGATCACACTAATAAATTGTTATTTCCTCCTATGTATGTATTTTTTCCCCTTAATGACTATTTATGTACCTCTTATTAGCATCTTCCCTTCCATCACTTTCCCAGTCCTCTTCCAATAATGCTTCTCTTTGTTTCTTGCTGCTCTTGGGATTCCTGGTTCCTCCACCTTTTTGTTGTTGTTTGCTTTGGATTTTTTGTCTTTTCATGAAAATTAGAAAAATTATGCAAATTCCACCTTTTTTCTTGTTTTCATGAGAAGGCCAGAGGAAGAGACCTTATGAAATATTATGAAAAGGTTTACCCAATAAAGTCCAGTCTGTGCTAAAGCCAAATGCTTAGATATTATGACTCCTAAGAGGACATACCTGTCCTTGTTGATTTCTCTTCATTTGTGGTGGGTTTAGAAATTTGCATGTATTTATTTTAACACAAGCCAGACCACCACTAACAAAAGTATGTTTCTTCTTAATCTTTCTTTCTGTAATAGTTAGTTAAACATAAATGAGAATTACTAAACAGTCAAAATATTCAATATCCATTTTTTCATCATAGTTGTGTAGCTAGAAGGCTTTCATATAGTTGATATTATCAAATATTTTATTTTATCCCCTCTGAAAGCTCTTCATAAACTTTGTAGCTCAAATCGAGCTTTCAGACATGATCAAATCAAGCTAAATATTATTTTAACCTAAAAAAAAAAAGGAATAAATGCATTGACTGGGGTATCTGGGTAATATTGCTATTATTCACAAATCACAACTGAATATGTGATAATACTTTATAAGTGAATTATTTTAAATTACAGACACTTTATCAGTTCTTTGTATAGTTGGCATCTCTGGGTGATTTCTTACCAATTTTTTTGCTAGAAATTTTCTAAAGAGTTTTTAATATATTTATTTACTCATACACATGGATATATTAGTTTGATTCTTCAGTCCAGTGCAACAGTGAAAAACCAGTTTTCACATTGCCATAGTTATAGGATCTGCTGAACTAATATTTTCCTACACTTTTTATATTAGAAGTCTGTGGTGGGTGGGTGGGCATGTACATATGCACCAAACATATGTGATAGTTTATATTATGCAAGTACTAAAGAAACAAACAAATCATAAAATAACAAGGTGGCTAAAAGCATGAAGCAAAGCAAACTGCAAAGAGAAAACATTATATACAATAAAGCAAAGCATATTGTCATTGAGCTAATACATAGTTATCTTTTGCCATGGTCTCAATTCAGTAACTTGGTAATATAACAGAGGTCATGAGTGTAAATAGAATATGTGTTGCTTCACGCTTTGCTAACTTTCCAGAGTCAATTTATACATAGAGAATTAAACAGATCAGACTGGATAGAGTGTTAGATTGATTAAGGAACATTAATGCCTAAGGCATCAGACACAGAGGAATTCTCCTAATGCATTTACATATATTTTATATCCACCAACTGATTAGATGAAATGTAAGAGCTCAAGGTACCTGTCTCCAAGCGCAGTCATCAAGACTGTTTGTATACAAAGTGTAATTTCAAAAGCCAGACAAGCTGATTTGTGGTTGCTGCACTGCTAGGTAGGAGGGAACCAGGACAAACTAGAATTACAGAAGGGAGCCAGGAATGAGGGATTGTTGGCTGGTCAATGATCTAGATGTTCCCAGTTTGGGGGTCGAAACTGAGACATTTATTGATCACTCGCATTACAATATATAGAACCAAGGAGTGGGGTATGTTAATGAGGAGGTAGGACATGTTAATGAGGGGGACAAGCTATGTTAACTAGGACTTAGGAAATCCAGTCACTATGTTTCATCATACAGTAAGCATTTCTCCATGCCAGGACCACCTGGGGGGAACAAAGGATTTCTGCATGTCTTGCAACATCTTGTAAACTCCTTCCATATCTTGCAAGGGGAGACAGGGCTAATATACATAGATAGCTGAAAACAGTCCTGGTCTTCAAAGTAACCCCTTGTGGTAGGCTCCTGTCTTATCAGAGGGACGAACCCCTTTCAGTATCTGCTGCCCAGGGCTTGCTGGACCATCTCTTTAGGTCTCCTTCTGTTAATAATTGTTTTTCTTCCTCAACAAGGGATCCTATGACAAGACTACTCCATGAAAATGTTATTATATCTTGAATTCAACATGTTCTAAAGACGAATGAAATCCAGAACAGAAGAAAATACTGGGAGAAGGGAATGCTGGTTCAATTATTGTGTCCCTAGGCCTCTCAGGATCAGGTCCAGGAAACACCAGCAGACTTTGTTTTCACAACAGGCTCTTTGTTTCAGCTGTAGACTCCCACCCTTTTGCTCAGAAAGGAGCTCACCATACCCTGGTAGGAGCCAGTTACACCTGCCTAGAGCAAGCCTTTAATCTTTTTCAGCATGACTTCTGCAAGGAAAAAAAACTATCTTATTTTTTTCTCCCCATCTCTAGTCAATATTTGTCAGATTCTCCTATTAAGTCCTGTCAAATAAACCTCTGTCATGTTTATGCTCCAGTCACCCTGGTGAAGACCTTCACAATGATTTCAACATGCAATTCAGTTTTTCTGACAATCTTTCAACATACACGAAAAGAGAATACATTCCATAAATCTAATAAAGCTGCATGGTTAAGAGTAGACATTCTTGCCAGGGCTGTGAAGTTGAACACAGTGTACCATGATATCTTGATTGTACCTGTCAAATTACTGACAGAGCAACACAAATAGGAATGAGACAGAAGATCAGCTGATTGTGTTTCTGAGCAAAGTTGACATTTACAGGTCTTTTGGGATTTTGGCAACAAATCTCAGTGCTGTACAACTTGCTGGAAGACAACAGACACAGGTGACACTAGTCAGCAAACATTGAAGAAAGTATTGCGTACATTTCCTCTAATCATATTTTTAAAACCACTTTGATGATATTTGCAAAGTATTTTTCTTTTGAAAAATGCTTATGGTTTTAATTTTTTTTCTTTTTTTAATCTCTACAGAAAACAATGTGTCCAGGAAGCTTCATAACTATGACTATACAGGAAGTTTCAGTCTAATACCATTCAAATTTGTCTATTGAGAGATACCCTAACTCAATATAAGAAGGAAAAATTATAACACATTTAAAAAATTATTTAGAAAAACAATTTGTGACCAAGAAAGAAAACAAAGTGTCTGTTGAGCTGGTAAAGAAGTAGGGATGGGTCAGAGAAAGGGGTATAGGAATCCAGATATTAAATATCAATGCTGTAGGTCACTATGGTGGGGAAGTGTCTTCATATCAATCTGATTGTCACATCTGACAAACCAGACTCTTGTTTTTTGAACAAATTGTTTGAAGTTCACTGCAATCAGATACTTTGTTGGAGAAGCAAAGTGGTCCTTCAGAGTTGAAGCTGTCCAGTATGCAGGGGCCATAAGCAAATTGGGCCATACTGTTTAGTGGCTGGACTATGGAAATGAACAGTTTAAATAGCATGCTCAGACTCATCAAGATCTTCAAAACATTTCTGAAGCTAGTGTCTGCATTAAATTGTTTCAATTCCTCTGTTAAAATGCCCCAAATTAAGATGCCAGTGAAGTTGCATTTTTCCATCAGCTAATATTTCTTATGTGCCTGATTCTTGTTCTACATTATATACAGAATAAGAAGCTCACTCCCAGATGTTTCTGCTGGGGAAAAAGACAACTGAAGGCAAGGGATTGATAAGCCAAATCCCAATCTTGCTTTATCGTCTACAGAAGGATTTAAGGTTGCTGCTTTTCTTTTCCCATGTCTGAAGATTTGGCTAAAGGATTTTTCAGTTTGCTTAATATTAATCAGGGTTTATATTTTAATAGTATGTCTGCTTACAGCTTTTATAAATAATTCTCACCACTGCAAACTTCAGGTCAACATTGACTTGACTTGACTACATTTCCAAAAGCTGTTTAATTCTCTAAATAATATAGAGGCACAATCATGGATTTCCTTTTCTACCCCTTTAAAAGCTTCATTTGAATATGTGGGAGTTTTGTTAGTTTTTTGTTGTTTTTTTTTCCTCACAAATGATCCATTTTCAATCAGCATGTCTTATCTTGATAATAGTGCATAAAATAAACTCACGTGAATTGACCTACAGGGCATTAATTGCACTCAGATTATTTTAGTGATCATAAAAATCCCTTTAACTTAGTTTGGCCTTAGTGAAACCTTTCAACATAGACCCACCTAACCAGGGGCATGTGAGAGATGTGTTCAGGATTACAGAGCTCTTCTTTTAATTTCCTCTGCCTCTCTACCTTAGCTGATAGCACTTGCAGGATATGCTAATGCTGCCATCATTGCACACCCCTTGACTCTGCCTTTGGGGAAGAAAAAACATGCACTAGAGTGAAAGATTTCTCCCTGAAAGCTCCTTTGAGAGGCCACCTGAGAGTACCAAACAGAACTCCACTGTGTTTTCTGGCTTGGAGTATTTGCAGACTTATGAAAGAACCATGGAGATGTACAGCAGGATATAGCCAAGCCATAGCATTTCCATTAGAAAACATAGGGAGGTCTAGGGAGTTAAAATTCATGGTCTGACTAGAAGTCAGTCAGAGCTGTGAGAGAGGAGTCAGGAAAGCAAATGGCAGCTGGAGCTGAGCTGGCTTCTAAGGGTCAAATATTAGTGATTGATAATTAAAAAGAAGTCCTTATCATATCCTTGCATTGAAATTAATTCTTTATTGTGTATAGAGTCTACATGTTAAAAAAAAAAGCCTAAGGAGGCATTAGGTTATTCAGTATGATTATTCATTACACATCAGACGTCTTCACAGATTATGATGACTCTTCAGCATTCTCCCAAACACCAGACGTACTCCTAAAAGGCAAGATGTCAGTAACATTGACAAAATGCCCTGCACAGAAGTTGTCAGCACTGGGCAACCGGGATCCCTCCTGCAGCACAATGTATTGATGCCTGGGAGCCAGCTACCTGCCCTCTCATTAGCACAAGGGCACTTGCTAGCATTATCTACAGTAATGAACGTGACAGGGACTGCCCGAGGGATACACACCACTGACAAGGTGCCCTTCCCTACCAAACAGTTTGCAACCACTGGGTGATCCAATGAGTGTCATAGGGGCAACATCTGATTTCCAACTGCCTAGAGCTGTTCTTCTTGTTCCTGTCTTGGAACATTGTGGGTGTGAGATCTCAAGACATTGCCTTGTGTATGCTGTGTCTTCTTACAAATGCAACTCTGGCACTAAAGCATTAATCGAACTATCTCTCAGTAGTGATTAATGTGAAGGCTCTGTCAGACTGACTCAATGTGTTCAATTCATTTTGTAGGCATATCATCTCCTTATAGCTTCATTTACATTAGCAAAAGTGTATTTGAGACAAGGATTGTATTGCAAGCAACAGCACCTTTCCAATTAGGTGCAATTTTCAAGACCAGAACAGAACAAATACAATAGTATTCATAACATAATGCCAGTGCAATAGATTTGTAAACACTCTCCTAGCATTACAATTCTGCCAGGTCAATAGATTTATATTGTACTGAGATGTGAGATACCAGAATAAACACTTAGAGCATGCAGATAGATTTCAAAGGATTCACATTTGAGACACTTCGTAAAATAATTTTCCATGTTTCCTGTACTCAACTCTAAAAGGCCTTCTGTATGTACTTGACATCCTTCCCTGCTTCAAAACTGACATAGGTTGAAACATTTGCTGAATTGCATCCAGTGTTTTGTGGAACAGAAAGCTCTATCTCATGGTTATTTATCCATTCCAAAGTGGATTTTTCAGACTTCTTTTAAAAGTTTTTTTCTGGGAGAATAAAAAAAAACACATAAAGATGTCCCATGTTTTCAAGCTTGGCTCCAACTAACTTTTGCATATCACTTTGCAAAAAGCTACTGGTGGCTTTTCTAGAGTCAAGAAGAAGGGCTGGCCTTACAGGAATCTTTCTTTGGAGGAAGACTCTGTGCAAAGCACCTTTCTCAGGAAAATAAACACTTAAGCAAATTGCTTTGTTTCATGGGATGAACTTTATACCCAAGCCTCAAGTGGTTTGGAAATTTGCTTGAAGCAAGCATAGTTCAAAACTTCAAGGTATAATTAAATGTCTTTGGTTGGGATGAATGTGCTCACATGGTAATTCTTCTATTAATGAATTTTACTAACCCCTGAAGATTTTCAAATCAGAAGTGGATTAGCTGATCTAGCTGGGATCGTTTTTTTTTCAATTCTTTTCTCATTTGTTTTGCCAGGTGGAAGAAACTGTACAGAAGATATTAAATGCCTATTATTTCATGGAAATTGTTAACATTCTGAACACTTTCCAAATTTAATAGTTCTCTCCACAAATTGGTATTCATTCACAATGTCTTTTGCGTTCACAAAAGCACAAAATTGGAAATTACTCTTGATGGTGTGGAATCATATCACATGATGCAATGCCATTCAGAAAATACTCATTAGGAACTGAAACAGCAGAACAGATATACTACGTAGTATCTTGCTTTTCATGTTTATACCAAACATTGTCCTTCAGGGCACAAAAAAAAATAGAAGAAAATGTTACAAAGCAACTTTCATCCACCAATTTCCGCTATGACACTAATCAAACACTAATAGATCACTGAGACATGGGATGCAAAAGTGACATGATGAAGTGAAGCAACTGGACTAAGGATATGTAGTAGGTCAATTGTAGACATGAAAAGAGGACCCAATAGAAAATTAAGTGCCTGGCGATTTTGCAGTCACCCTCTATTTTCTGGAATGTCACTTTAGCAATCTAAATTTTAAGTTAGATTTGGATTGCATTAATCTCCTGCCTCTCTTCAACAAAAGATAGTCAGAAAGTCTAAAATGTCTGCCTTCGAGTGCCAGAGAGGGCAGGTTATAGAGGGTAACCCGGAACAGGAATTTAATCCATAATCACACCTCCTGAGCCCTGTTGTGTTCAGGCAGCATTACACTACCTCCATGTGAACACTAGCAACACTCACTTAGAAAGCCTCCCATATTTGCATCTCAGGGAAGCCATGTTCAATTCTAAGCCGATTTAATTCTGCTGCTTCTCTTATGCCAGGATGAGAGTTTTCTGAACCTCTTCAGAATAACAGAGAAAATATACACAGTATAACTAAAAAGTTTTTGTAATATGCTATGGTAATTTGTACATTTGTTTATTAGCAAAATTGCATTTGGTTTTGAGTCACTAAAAGGATAATGTGAATCAGTTTCATAAAATGAGGGCTTTTTTCTTTTTATTTTTTTATATGTGTAGATTTATACTCCAACTCTCTTTAATTACAGAAACTCATTTTCCTGTTTTTAAGATAGATAAAGTAGAACTTTAACCTCAATCTTGGAGTGAACTTTCCTTGAAAATTTTCCTTGAAAATTTCTGGAGATTTTTGACAAATATTTGGGCAGGTTTTGCAGATCTTACCCAGTGTACAGACCATTTGGATTTGCCTATCTAATCTGCTTACACTACAGTTTCTAGCATAAAGCTTTCTTAACTGAAAGTAATTGATGTATGGAAACTGGAGAAGTCTTCGGAATGTATGCAATGCAGACCATTTCCTAAATTATCAGAAATCATCACATCTCATTATCTGTAATGACTATGACAAAATTTAGTTCTGATGCTTTTCCAAAATACCAGGAGTATGTGTATTGTATCAGCACCCGTGTGAGTATACATTGCACACTGACTGTACCTAATTGTTCTCAGAGATAAAACAGGTGTAGGTTCACTAATTTATGTGATGCCATGCTTTTCCCATGCACAGTGGCATCTCTAATGCTTTTTAACTGCTGTGGAGCTCAACAAAATTTTTTGTAGCAGAAGTCGGCGTAGGTGTCTCCATGTCTGTATTTGTGTGTGTGTGTGTGTGTTTATAACACAATAGAAGTTTAAGAAGACAGGAGAAATCAAGGACGGTATTAATTAGCACAACAAAGATAAAGAAATTACTGACTACATAAAGCATTTTGCTGCACACTGGAGAAGAGAAGAAAATGGCCAATAATAGAGAACTCCTTTTTGCAGTGCCACACCAGTGTGCAGTTTTCAGGACATCCAGGGAAATCCTCTTCATGCTACTGTGTGGACACAGCCATTCAGGCTGAACTGTGGGTCAAGGTGTTATAGGTCCACCCATTGCTAGTATGGACACTACAATTGAAAAATATGGATTGATATTGTGAATAATTATTGTGTTATGTGACATGATAGACTTGGAATTATATAAAAACTGTACCTCACATAAACTGGATATATCTGATGGGACAATGAGCTTTTTTTTTTTATCATTTTCTGAAAGAGTTTGGATTCAGAAATCAATATTTTTTGAGAAAAGGCACTAGTCTTAGCAATGAGCTCTTTGTTCTCATAATGTATTTAGTGAGATACTATGCACAGTGTTTCAAGCAGCATTATCAGGTGGATTCAGAAATGAAGGTACTGAGCCTGTTGCTTGAGGATATTGCTGTGTGACCTTAGATAAGTCACCAGTCCTCTGAGTCCTGTTTCCTCATCACATAAAAAAGGAATAAGTGGGCTTATTCTGTCTCACAGGGTAATTGGGCAGCTAAACACGTAAGAAATGGTTGAGAGAGTTATAATAATAGGGGCCATGTAAGTACATAATGCTTCAGTAGGGAAATAGAAATGCTAGCACTAAGGAGTACTGTGCTTAAGTAGTGATTGTTTGGAGTTAATGTACCTACTTCATGGCTTTTTCAGTGGAGAAAGAACTGTGTAATTTTAGAGTGATGAAGTTCTGTTTTAAATTCCATATGCCCGAAATTTAAACTGTGAAATTACTGCAGCCACATCTGTTGTGCATTTAATCTAAAAAAGTCGCTGAATATCTGCTATTCTAAAAGAATGTTTTAAGAATTTACATGGATGTAAAAGGATTTACACAATGCTATTGATGGCCAATTTTTAATTCCTAATTTTCATTTCACAAATGTTCATATACTATTACTTTTGGTTTATTTAAACTAGATTAGACAGGACTGAAAAATACTTAAATGTGTATACCTTAGTCTCAACTTGTGTTTCTATGCTTTGCTATTTGCTTCATTTTTTTTTCACCTCTTCCCAGCTTTTTAAATTTTAAATATTTTGCTGAAGAACCAGTTTTGCCAATTTTCATCAGATGAGAATCTGACCATTTTCTCATTAGCTCAGCTCTCTAAATCTCCCTAAATCTTGTCAGGTTCTCTGTTGACATCAATGTCCTGAATCCAGAGGTATGCCTCATTCTGGTTCCTGTTTCACAAGGCTTTCCAATAAGGCCAACTCATTTAAAAGTAGCAGCCAGATAGGACATTAAAAATACTCCATGAATCTAAATGAACAAAACAAGATCGTGTATTCACAGACTTTATTTAAGAATGAAACAAGCCATGGACTGTCCTTCTCAGTCACTGTTTAAATGCAAATTGCATTTAAGAATCATTTTACTCCAATACTATGGGTACGTTCGTGGGAATGCAAAACTTGTGGACAGAAAACTTGATGAGCTTGAATGGTCTAGTAAAGTATATCCAGAGAATAATATGTTAACAGGAACTGTTGTTCCGGAAAGTTTTTTCTTAATGTGTGATAGAATGCAGCTATTACATAGAAAGAGACAAAATTCTCTATTTTCACCATTTCTTTAGTTATGGAAGGCACCAAAACTGCAGTGAAGAGAAACAATTAGTAAAAGCAGGATATTGAGATATTATAATGCAAGTTATATGACAAGTAAATATCTTTTAATCCTTATGGGCATCAGTCAATTTTACAACAAATTTTTTTATTGAGAATGGGAATTCTTGAAGAGAACTGTTTGCATAAAGAAATTAATTTTGTCCTAAAAACTGGAAAAAATTGAAAATGTCAAAGTGTTTTTCTGTTTTTTTCTAAAACAGTTTTATTTCTCAGTTTGCTGAAAAGATGAAGAAAATATTTTATGAATTAAGAATTTAGTTTTTTACTTAATTTTTAGCTTTTTTCTTGTATTAGAGAAAAAATTCTCTAAAAAATTCTCTATAAAAAATTCTGTATTTGTACATAACCAGCAGTACAAGAGATTGAAAACTAATTTTCATATGCAAAAAACCTCCTTATAACAAAGTTACAGAATTCCCTTCCAAAGGAGTGGGCCCATTACCGTGAAACATTGAAAGAAGATGAGAAAGGAAACAAGCAAAGTTCAGATCACAGTGTCTTCCTTTCCTCTTTCACAAGTTGGATAGGATGACCTAACATGCCTTTGCATCCCTAAATTTCATTACACTGACATAAACTCTTCCCCTAAGGTAGATAACTGTCTCCCCATAGTCATTTTACTTTCCAAATACATTCTCTGGTAAACCCTGGAAAGGTCTAAAAGCATCTAAAGCATCAACATCAGGACTGCAAATCCAACAAACTTTTGTTTCCTGGGCAGCAGCCAGATTTGATTCCTGGTAATTTTTCAGCAACTCTGGCTCTTGAGAATTGTTTTCACCAAATCAAGTTGCGCTGCTAAAAGCTCTCTGTTCTGTACCATAGTCAGCATGTTGTCTAAACAGACTATTATCCCAAGCCATTGCAAGCAGAAGGCTGCTACCATGGAGCTGACAAGAGGCCAAATGGTAGGCTGGAGATCTGCCAAAGTTCTCCTTCCCAGCGAAGCCTGGAGGAACCTTTGACATTTTTTCACTAGCAGGATGGTAAGGCATCCTTCAGGTCTAATCTCACCATCCAGCTGTCCCACACTGAGGTGTCTCTTAGGAGATGGAGCTCCTCATCTTGCAATGTGTGTATTGGTATAATACTCCAGTATTCAGTTATTTTAGATTTATCACAAATTAGTTTTTATTACTCTTTCCTTTTGAGCATCAGGAACAATGTCTTGCAAACATTGTTTGAGCTGAGAGAATTTTTGCCATTACTTGCTTTTGAATAAGGAATTGAATCAGACATTTGAACTGAATCAAACTTGAACTATGGGAAGGGAACTGTAAAGTAAAAGAGCATCTGCAAAATCTGTCAATGTTGACATTGTATACTTTAATTTTACCAGAGTCTTTACTTCATTGTACTTGGCTGTTGAAACAACATTCTTCTTTGTCCTTGGTGTACCACATCCTGGGCTGCATTAAAAGAAGAGGGACCATGAGGTTGAGGGAAATGATACCCCTCCTCTACTCTGCTCTGGTGGACCTGATGTGGAATACTACATTCAGTTCTGTGGTCTTCAGCACAGGAAGGACATCAACCTGTTGGACTGAGTCCACAGGAGAACCATGAAGATGGTCGGAGGATGACTGGAGCACCTCTGCTATGAAGACAGGCTGAGACAGTTGGGGCTGTTCAGCCTGGAGAAGAGAAGGCTCAGGGGACACCCTAGAGCAACCTCCCAGTACCTAAAGGGTTCTGCAAGAGAGCCAGAGAGGGATTTTTACAAGGGCATGTAGAGATAGCACAAGGGAAAATGGCTTTAAAGAGAAAGAGGGTAGGTTTAGGTTATATATTAGGAAGAAATTGTTCATTATTATAGTGGGAAGGCACTGGAACAGGTTGTCCAGAGGAGCTGTGGAAGCCACCTCCATGGAATTGATCAAGGCCAGGTTGGATGGTGCTATGAGCAACCTGGTCTAGTGGAAGGTGTTCTTGCCCAAATCTGGAACTAGATGATCTTCAAGGGCTCTTCCAACACAAGTCGTTCTATGATGTTATGAATCTGTGATTTGAGGGACAGACCATCTAGACTACCTGCAAATTTCTTACTATAAAGAAAGTTCCTATACTAACCAGAAAGCCTAATGCTACATTGGCCAGAATGTTCAATTTGTGAACCTCTGCTTTTGACACAGAGCAGAATGTTTGTCCAAGTGGCAAGATAGAGCAATCCATTTTTTGGGTGAAAGTCTTGCATTATTCAATACGACAAAAAGTCTGCCTGTAGGTTTTTCATTTTTTTGAAGTTGAAGGGTCAAAAAAGAAAGAAGAAGTTTGGAAAATTGTTTGTCTGTCTCATTTAAAAAATTATTTACAGAAAAGGGTCCAAAATAAGTACAAAATATTTATATGCAATATTTTGCAAGTGACCATATTCAAATAAACCAATTGTTTGGGATCAGTTTGACAGTTTAATATAAGCTTTGACCCTATTTAGTTAATATTATAAAAGTCATTAGGTATTTTTATTTTTGGACAGGAAATTTGAGGTCTGTTCCAAAAAACAGTCTGAAATTTGATTGATAGAAAATATTAATTAGAGATATTTTCCGGCATGACGTTATCCTCATAAAGAGTTTTTGATCAATTTTACCATGATGTGATTTGCTAGATGTTAGTTATACCTGTAAAGTCAGCAAACATTTTCCTTTTACATAGAATGTTTAACATTTTCATAAATTTGTCGATTTATAATTTATTATGTTGGTGGCTTTAGGGGTCCCACCATTCTCATTCCAACATCTTTTGCCCACTGTACATCAATAAGGCTTATGATAAGGTGAAAATCTATTGCTTTTTCTTCCTATTTTTCAGACGGTCTGAACTGAGCTATCAGTCTTACATGATGGATATTTGAGAAAAAAACAATATTTTGCAGCTGAATCACGCTGGTGTTACTATCTGTTGTTTCCCTTACTTCCCACACTTCAAATTCAGACATATGTGTTATTTGCCCAGCTTTTAATTCCATGTACCAGATGATCGAGAAAATCATTTCCCCTCTCCTGTTCACTTAAATAATAGTGCAGGACTGCCTTTTCAGCAGCAATCTTTTGAGCCTATTTTTCTCTTTTGCACAAATTGATTCAGTTATAGTTTGCACAAAAAGCAACAACCAATAAATACTTCTGATCATCTAATTGGAGTGCACAGTAAGCATAAGCACAGTGCCATGTTAAGCATTTACACTCATAGCTTCTCAATGTCTGAAATTGCTCAACGAGTTTTTTGTAAATTAGGACTAAAGACATCCTGACCTGCATATTAATCTGATCAAAGGTAGTGTTTAATACATGAAGATTTATTATTGTTGTTTTCTCTCTTCCCAGTGCACTTGATGGCACCTTTAACTCTGTGCTAGAAATAAGCGTGATATTTGCTTGATTTGTAGAATGTTTTGTATTTTTTTTTTCTGTCCAGTACATCTGTATTCTCAGATTTACTTTTTTTTTCAGATCTGAAGAAAAAGATGGTCATATTGGTATTGCTCCATGACTCCCTTCTCTGATCCATCGTTTGAACTATCATTTTTATTGGTTTCTATTCAATAAATCTACTTCACCAGCCAGTCTCAAATCTGAGTTCTTTTGGACATGACCTTTATTTTTCTATATTTCAAAACAAAGAACTCTGAACAATATAAGAAGTTTACCTAACAGAATTGATTATCTCAGATGTCTTCTTTCTTAAACATGGCTGCAGTTCCCAGTCCTGTCTGAAACAAAGTTTGACAACGGCAAAGCAGACCATGAACTTATAGTACTTGTTTACCACATGTGCAGAGATTCTGATCTCTACAGAGGAAGTTCTGTTGTTAAAATGGAGGATATTTTCATGTCCTTTGTGTGATTTTCCATTCTACTGATAGAACCAAACTTGTCTAGTTTTCAAATAAAATATATTTTCATAAAGATGAAATAACATATGGCTTCCTTTTTTCTTTTTTTTGTTAGTTTTCTTTTTATTGCTACATATTTCATGGCCCTTCCAAAGGCTACATCTACTACATGTGAAAAGTTTTTCCCTCTACAGTTATCTTTCTTGGGGAAAAAAAAAATCTAACTTGCAGTAATCAGAATTAGTTTTATTCCTACTGCATATCATCAGTCTCCTTTACTCATGGCCTACTTATCTGTTCAGTAACTAAACTAAGCTTACTGTTCAGACTTTCCAGAAGAGCCTCTACCTGTACCAGATAGATCCCACAAGGACTCATTGCCTCCAATATTGAAACAGAAGACATGAAAAAGTTCCTCCCAGGGCCAGCTCAGTTTTGGAAGCAGTTTGGTTATGTTAGTGTAGCTCTTTACCCAGTCCAGTTATATGACTCTATACCGTGCCTCCAGAGGGAAAAAAATTCAGTCAAAACCAGTTTGTGAGAGTAATTGTCATGTAGGATAAGAATCCTTGAACGTTATAAGGAGATGATCTTAGAGTTACAAAGTAGGGACTATTCTCAAGGAATGGAAAAATTGCTCTTCCTAGGTATTGGTGCTGCTGGAATCTCTCTTGTTCTGGGTGGGGTGAGATTTGAGGAGTGACCTCATAATACAGTACTGGTTGTGTGCAATCCTTTTGCTGCTCTTGCTGTGATCCAATCGCCCTGGCTCACATTCCCAGACAGAGTGTGTGTCTACTCCCCATGGTGGCCCTTCTGCCCACTAACATTCTCCAGTTCCCATCCAGTCTGTTCGTACTTGTTTTTGCTGAGATAGATCCTCAGCTATTATCCACAGTTCTAAATTTAAATCTATAACTCAGCTAGTGGTTATGCTTCCTTCAGAGGGCAATAACAAAGTCTTGCTTTCTCTGCTATGACTGTATTAGAAACCTAGATGTTTGCTTAATGCTTCTATATTAGATGTGTAAGGCTAAGTGAAGAGAATAACAAATATTCAAACATTACTGGTTTTCAGCAAAAAAATTAAGAGTATCTGTTAATTGCTTCAAATAATAAATAAATCTCACACTTTAATGAAGCATTTATTTTATGTACTTGATGTGAAATTTGTCTAAGTTAATTTTACACTTCACTACTATTTATGGGGTATGGTTCAGAAAAATATCATAGATTACCTATGACAGCTAAAATATAAAATTTAAATCCTGATATCACTCCAATTTTGTGCAATTCTTAAAATCAAAGACCCATTTCTGAAAAATATTACCCTAAAGTCACTTGGCATACACTTTATTTATTCATTTTAATAAATAAGAAATATATAGCTTAAAAGCACATTATACTTTATAATCTTACACCTTAGGTCATACCTTGAAAGCTGAGGTTTAAAATACTTGCTCCCACTGGAGATTCATTACTTGCAAATCAGCATAGTTTTTGACAATGAAACTTCTTGAATAGTGTTAAGAAGAAACCACAAAGTGAGTCTGAATTTGTGAATCCAACTCTAGAATTTGCTTCAGGTCTTTTAAATTTCTTTTGCATGTCATCTGTTTATCAGACTAACATTATACTAATAGTTTCCACAACTGTGGTTAGTACAGAAAGAAAAACAAAACTCTGTTTTTATCAAAAGCAATGAGTCATAGGGAACTAGAAAGATATTGTGGATTCAAGCTATAGTCAGGGAAGAGACTTCTCAATCCTGTGGGAGCTATCGCTATCACTGGCTGCTGAATGAGAGGCTAAGCAGGCAGGAGAACCAGACTCATTTTCCTGTAGCACAGGTCATCTTAGGAGAAGAAACTGGAATGAAAAAAGTGAGGTTAAATGGGAAAAGAGAGAAAGTATCAAGGACAAATTAAAGTGCGGGGAAGGAAGTTCTGTTAATTTTTTATGCATATAGTAACGATGCTAAGGCTCCAGATAGGACCACATATCTTGCAAACAAATGGATATAGCAGTTTCACTGACGGGCTTAAACATATGGGAATAAAATATGTGAGACTGAAGCCAGTGGTTTGAAACACAATAGCCTAAATGTGTAGGAATGGTAAAAGTTGTGTCACTGAGTTCAACAGCAGAGGAGAGTTGAGGTGCATCAAATATCAAATTCACATCTCTGAAGTTGAAAGAATCACTGTACTCTGCAAAGGTCTCTCCCACCTCAGAACTGCAGAAAGAACAATGAGCAGAGAGTGTAAAGAAAGGAATATTACTGAAATCTCCAAGACAAAAACTAGAACACAACCTCCACTGTAATTTCTCTTTTAGCCTCCAATTATCTATATCTTACAAACAGTTAAGCTGGTAACATGACTGCCTTTATTGATGCAAAATCAGACAACTGATTTACTTTTCATTCCCAAATTCATTTTCATTCCAAGTGAATGATCAGCCTCCTCTCAACACAAATCTAACTTAAGATGCTCTCGGAAAGCATTTTTTGGTAAATTAAACTAATTTGCATGGTTGTTTTTCAGTGGCACTTGCACTGCAGCTACATTTTATGAGCACATTTTATGTATCTCTATCAATCTCTTGATCAGTAAGTAACTACTGAAGATATTATTTGTAGGGATTGTAATTTTTTTTGCTTAAAAATAACAGCAGTTTTCACTATAAAAGTATCACACCAAAACCATTTTATTTCTGAAAAAAAGGTGACATTCAGCATACAGCATAGTGAAGTTATAGAGCAGCATGAAAAAAGGTTTGTACAGCAAACCATTAACTGGGACTTTCAGATTTTATGTAAAAGAGTAAAACACTCATTTCACAAAGTGATTTCACAGCATATCTGCAAGTATTTATGTAATCTCTTAATCTTTCCAGATACAATAGAGAATTTTCTTTTTATTCACCCACATTGTTTTTTTCCTGTAATCTGTTACATTGCTATCTCCAATTACATCTTGTGGTACTAGTGTATTATATCTTATATAAAGTTCTCTTGAATCAGTTTTATGTTTGCTCTCTTGCAGTTAGATTTGTGATGGTTGTCTTTCAGTTCTATTCAATTTACCCACTCCTCTTCTATAGGAAATGTCTAGAAAACACCTGACTGAATCCCTAATTATCCTCTGTATTTAATAACTCATTGCACTGAGCACTACAAAGCTTGAATTACAGACTACAGAATACTGTAGTGAAAATCATGGATGTAGCCTTCCAGATTACCTACTTCTGTATTCCAATAAGCATATGGAAATCAATGTTAGCATTATTCATATCTACCAAATAACACACTTTTTTTTCTTCTTACTAGTAACCAATACTTGCTTTCTGTGTTTTTTAGCTGTAAGGATTAAGTACCTTGGAATGCAAAATATCTGAAATCTTCAGGAATTAAAGTAAAGTAAAGTGAAAGTACAAATTCCTCAAGTTTTAAACCAAAATATTACATGTATTTAATTACCCTATAAATTAAGAAATCTGAGGACTGCACCTTGAAATATGTTAATCCATTGTGCATTGAAAACTGTGAGGCTTCAAATACATATAAAGGCAACTAGTAAAGAAATAGATTGCTGGATATGTACTTGTGGTATAGAAAAAAAGTGTATAGGAAAAGCTAAGTCATAATTTATATAATTATTGATGATTGAGAGTCAGATATTTCAGCTAACCCATTATATTAAAGAGCTAACTTTAAGCAATGTAATTTTTATGATTCATTGCAGAATACTTGAATGAAAATATTTTAAAGCTAATTGGCAATGATTTCGCTTAGAGATTTTAAATACTACTAGCTTTTTTTTTTCTTTAGTGTTTATAAAGGAATTTCTTGACCTACTTTCCAGTGCTAGGTAGGCCATATAAGGAAAAAGTTGGTACAAATGATGTTTGCCACGCTGAAAGGTTAATTTTTATATTCTTAACAACAGACAGTACTGGCATGATTTACAAGATAGTTTGGGTAATAATTTAGGGGATAAGTGAAGTAGGTAGGTAGCTAGCAGAAACTTCTGAAGGCAACAATTTTGCTCTGATATAACCTGTGTGCACTGTTGTTTAGGTCATTAATCCACCTTTCTCAAAGTCAATCCTGTTGAGCAGGTTTTATATTGGTCAGCCTTGGCCTTTTCTGCACTGTTAGTACTGCCAAGGGTTTAAAAGGAAATTTAAAAGAAAAATTAGATAATAAAAGAAAGCATAGAATCAACGGCTAGCAGATTTTGGGGTTTTGTTCAACAGAAAATCACTAATGACACACAATTAATACAATAAGCTGTTTTCATGTTTACTCTACCAGGTACTAAAACACAGGTGGTTTATCACTATGTTTAATTTGTAATTATTCTTCAAGACAGAAAGCATGCTAAGCAGAAACCTTAGGAATTAAAGCAGAGTTAGGCGTTGACAACCTCTGTCCAGATCTAGAAGACAACTCTATTCCTCATGGTCAGTAGCCACATTATGTAGGTTTCTACACCCTATAGAAATTTCATTTTTTTCTGTGTGGATTCTGTTAAAATTATTTTGTTTCATCTTAATGAGTAAATAAAAATATTTTCTTTCAGAAAAGAGCAAGTATGACTCAAATTACTTTTAATATAAAAACCTCTAAATGTGACATTTTTCTTTTCATTTGGAAAGGAAAAAGGAGTAAATAATTTTTGATGACATAAAAAGCAGTTTGAAATTTGTTATTCATTTTATCTCTTTTATTTTTCCAGTTCATGTGATATTGTGCAGGAGGATTCCCTGGGATTCTAATCGGATGACAATGCTGTTACCACAGCAAAAATGAGTGGGCAAATGGTGAAGTTCAAAGAAAGCATTGTGGCAAACCTGGTTGAAAGCAAAAGCAAAGTCATAAGATCATGATATCAAAGAATGGTTTGGTTTGATTTGGAAGAACCTTAAAGATCATCTAGTTCCAGTTCTTTTGTCATGTACAGGGACATCTTCCACTAAACCCAGTTGCTCAAAGCTCCATCCAACCTGGCCTTAAACACTGCCAGGGATGAAGCATCCACAACTTCTCTGGGTAATCTGTTCCAGAGCCTCACAAGCCTCACAGTAAAGAATTTTTTTTAATATCTAATTTAAACCTATTGTCTTTCAACTTAAAGCCATTGCCCCATGTCCTATCACTATATGACCTTGTATAAAGTCTCCCTCTATGTGTCATGTTGGCCGCCTTCATGTATTAGAAGGATGCAATTAAGTCACCCCAAAGTCTTCCCTTCTCCAGCCTTGGCACTTATATCAACCAATTCCCTCCAAGTCCTGGAATGCATCTCATCCTGTCCCTTCTGGTCTTATGGTGAGAGACCAGAGCTCCATCTCTACCATGGAAGAGATCTTCTGTCCTTAGAGAAGGAGCATCCCAGAGCAAAAACCTGTTTCAATGGGTTCCCAAAACGTGTCCTCTTCATGTTTCCAGCTCTGTGACAGAGCTTGGAGATCAAGAGGTGGGATTTAGCTAATTGTTACAAAGATCTAAACATAGAGAATATATGCCAGGTAGATATAGGCTATGAAAAATTGTATTGCATTAAATAATTTAATAACAGCAAAAGCATTATGTTAAAGACCAACAGTTCAATGACCTCGCAGTTGTGGCCTTTTCTGAGAACAAACCATGTATCATTTGAATGCTACTCTCTAATCAAATCTGCAGAGACATAAGATGCAGAGAGAAAGAGAGGGTACTATCTCTTACTCTTACAGTTTTCACAAGTCATGTAGTCCTGCTTAGGAGAAATTTTCAACAGAGGGCAGGCATTCATTTTTTCGAAGTTGTGTGTTTCCAGAAGAAATTAGTAAGTTTAGAAATATTCCTTATCAATTTCTTATGTCAATATAATGATTCCAGTGACTTTACACTGTACTCTATCAGTTCATAATTAACATAAGCAACACTAAAAACATCAGATTGTGCTCATATAGGAAAAAAGGCACCTGTAAATTTACCCCTTTTCTACAGTTGTTGCTTTAAGAAGAAATACTCTATGTCACATATTTTGATATCCTAACAAGTAATCTGATGAGCAGAGTTGGGACATATTAGTATTTAAAGCCAAGGAAATTTTAAAATTAAACATATAGAATACTCCCTCTTAGGACTTCACTGCATTTTTTCTTTTTATATGGCTAATAAAACTAGAAGTTTATGCATATATATATATATATATATTCATTAAATGTGTTGGAATTGGATTTTCACAGATAGACTGTTATTACCAGTCTCCAGTAACAACAAATAGCCATGGACTAATAAATATCAATTTTTAAATCTGTCTCTTTTTTAGGTTTTTAGATAAACATAAAAGTAAGAAAATCTGTAGAGACAGTAAGCATTCATATAAAAGCACGGCCTAGAATAATATTTCCATCTTTGCCTGAGATTTACAGCACACCAATAGTGCTTCATGCTGTGACCAGTACCACAAACCAAACACTTTGCCATCAATTAGCCATTTTATTTTTTTTTAATTCTGGGCCATCATGGAAGTATAAGAGGAGGCCAGATGTCAGCAGTGCGCGAAAAGGTATGCAATGACCATTACCATATCATATTTGGCAGCCAGCCTGCGGTGATCATTGTGTTCCTGAGGCAATTTATACCACTCTAAGGGGCTGTCTGGAGTGCACTGGTGAATTTATATTTCTGCAGGAAGAGATCTCAAGTACGTACTAAGATTTTCATACTTCAATCCCATTGCCAAGGTAAGAGCCAGTACATCATAAGACAGTTTTTCTGGCTACCAATTTCAGGCAATGGGGGTGGGGTGGTGGAGAATAGTGTCTCTCAACAAAAACTTTTGGAGAAGAGTCACATGGCAGTATAAATTGACAATCAATATGGGGTTTAATCTTATAGACTTCTTAACAACTTTTCATCACTCACATTCCAAATCTGTCAATAGAGTCATATTTACTTCCATCAATGACTTCATTCCACAGATAGTGAGATTACTTATGCACTTGAAATTAAGCACATATACAAGCATCTTTGGTCATGGTCATGACTTTTTTCTTCACACCATTTAAAATAATATTATTTGCTCAGTTCTTAGAGACCTCAATATTACCTAGATGGAAACAGGTGTTCCTGCACTTATTCCTGATGATAGGGTGATACTGACTTCACGGTTGTGACCCCAAATTCCAGGAGACACGTAATGTCAGTGTCAGAGCAGAGTATAAATTCTTTTTAAAGAAAAGAAACAAATTTTTTAGGTATAGAATATATGCAAACATGAGAGAGACAATTTTTCAAGTGAAAATGAATGCTGAGGACTCATGCAGTGAGGTATTTATTGTCAAAGGTGTTATCTGGATTCCAGAACTATTTCTACTTCTCTTTTCATAATAACTATTTCCCCTGTGCCACTTAAAAGGCCATGACATTCATTTCATTTCATTTCATGAAGAATGGACAGCTTGTTACTTGGATGGAGTATCATTTATTACCAAGTGTCAATTCTTTCTTTTCAATTATGAAATATTTTAAGATGCTTGGGAAAATATCTTTTAAGCAATATATTGGTTGAGTTTTAAATGGGCTGGACAAAATTTTTTCTAAAATAAAAAACAATTGTTAACTGCTAACTCATAACTTCCAGATTTCTTTTTGCTGTTATAAAAGCCATGCTTATTCTTTTTATATTTTTTTTTTATTTTTCATTAAGAAAAGTTCTACTCTAACATCCTGATCTTTTTCAAGTATTTGGATGTATTTATTTAAACCTTATAATGAATCAAACTCTAGTGCTGTAGAGAGGCATATAAGGCTGGACCTAGATCTCTCTTCATCATCAGCAACATATCCTTCAATCATAAACATGTGGTGAGCACGAGGGTAAAATGTATGATTTTATCCAACAGAACCTCTTTCTGTTTTCAGCTTTCGATGGTTTGTGTAATTTTTCACATTTTCAATAGGAATGTAACAGGTTTCTCTAAGCCTGACACTTATAAAATGAAAAATCTAGGCAAGCCATTATGTAGCTGAAGGTACTTGTTCAAGACATGCTAGAGCAGACACCTGCTTTCAGATCTGTAAAAGAAGTTGCAGTTATGACAGGTTAAAGTAGTCATGATAACAGAAAGAAAAACTAAGCCAAACAATAACTGCTTGACAAAGTACATTCATTTCTGCCAGTGTTTTTGCTGCTTCTAATAATCTCAAAGGTAAAACCAAAAGAATTAGCAAAAATTTTTTTAAGCTATTAAATAAATCTAGTATTGAAAGGTACATAGCTTGAAAAATTGCTGAATATGTTACTGAAAGACACCTTAGTAAATACAGTCAGTTGCTATTTTACCAGTCTTATTTACGATGATTTAATATGTTTCTAGGATAGAGACATTGTTTTAAAGAGTTTTTTGACCTGCTGATGGCTGGGTACAGGAAAACCATGCACAAATTGTTGAATGTCAAATAATGATACTTCTGAACTCATACAATAAGCTTGCTACCTCACTCTTTATTGTGTATTCCACATAATTTCTTCAGGAAATATCTGTAAAACAAGTACCAAAACAAACCAGTCTTTGTATATAGTTTTAACTGGTATTCTGCATATTGTTGCCACTTTTAGAATCTTCAGATTCTGCTTGAACTAATGGATGAAGAATAAAGGGTATTTGCTACTTTACTAACACTAAATATTTCAGACAAGACTGAGTTTGATCTTACATAGAAATAATACGGATTTTGAGTTTCTTTTTCAGAACCAATGGATTTCCAACCAGTCTAGATAAATATGAGGCACATCATAGGCATCAACTTTCCTCAGGTAACACAGCAGGGTACTGGCAGAGCAGAATCTAAGGTGGATGGCAATTCTTCAGCTGAGTGACCCTATTGTGGCTGTGGATAATGAAAATCATCTCTTAAATTTTGCTGCTTTACATTTATACATTAATTTATAGAAATAAATCTTTACAGGATGTCTTACTATTCAGATGTACTTAAGCTAGATAGGCAGTGCCTTCACACAGTTCCTAACCTAAGCAAGCAATAGGAGGCATACAATAGCCTAGGTTATAACAATATCATTGAGTAGTGTGGTGTTTTTCCCAATTCTATAATTAACAGGATGCTCATGATAAAGTACATATTTTTGTGCAGGGATTTAGGGTTGCTGTGAGATGTGCTAACCCTGTCACTACAGGAGTCAGAGAGAACACTTATGTTTGGTAATTTACTGCTGGCATCTATGAAACAAGAAGAAAACACTGTTAAAGCTCTGCCTTGCTCAAATAAAATGCATCAGAAAAAGGGAAATCACTTTTCATCACCTAGCCTTTTTGTAGAGAGCTGTTGCTAAGAAGTTCTGAAACAAAGTGATATTTATTTTTCTCTTGGCTCATCAGAAAAGTTATATCTGCATAATTTGTGCTTTTTTTTTTTTTGTCCAAATCTCTCTTTTATACAAAGCAACTATATAACGCCATACTATTCATCTCTCCAAGAGTAAGCAGTGATAGATGCCTGGGGGAGAGCAATGAACAGAGGATGAACAGTCTGCAGGGCTTTCTAGAAATGATGCTTCTGCATTCGTCTTCCCCTCATGGTGATGTTACAGTGGTTGCACCATCAAGAGGCTGTCCCTGAAAAATGAAACATGTTAGCTTGCTTTCATATCAGCAACATGATAACAAATTTTTCAGGATACCAGTTTTGAAGGTGCAAGAACTCACCAGAAAATGCTAGGGTTCTTTTGGGCATGTGTCTGCCTTAAGAAAAACTAGACTTGGTGGAATGATCTCATGGACCAAGAGGTTAAAGAAATGGATTGCAAGAAATGTGGAATAGACCACTGCAAAAGAGAGCAGCCAAGGTACAGCTATGTGACAGGGTTTTAGTGGAGAGACTAGGAAGTAGCTGGGTGGTTAGGAAGATTCAGAATAAAACAGTGATCTGAGATCCTCGTTGGGAGGACTTCAGTCAGTTGAGCACTGTGTTTGGAAAAGAAAAGAACATGTGGAAAAGAGTGTGAATGAGTGTCTTTCCCCATGTGACTATCATTTGAAGGGGGAAAGAAAAATGAAAGGTGGGAGAGGTTAAACTGACTGTTAAATAGAAACACATTTCTTGCACATAAAGTTTTATTGTGAGGGTTGTGTTTATGGGCTTAGTGAGAAGGGCTGATTAAATGGCAGGTTAATAAAGGGACAGCATGTGGTTTCTGAACTAAGTGGAGAAAAGTTATAAGGTGGGAGAGAAAAAAGGCTGACTGAGGGCCAAGTATGGAGAGAGGAAATCTTACATTGACACAGCTCATAATCAGTGCCCCTTATTTAGCACAGAGGAAGCTGTTTCAGAGAGGAAAAATAAATGCGGCATATTCTATTGCTTTACCACTAGGCTAGTAAATTCATGGCTAGGCTCTGCTATCAGACTATAGTCAATACCCTTGGTGAATGAGATTTGTGTGTCCTCAAGTTTCAAAACTTCTCGGCCAGCACAAAGGAAACATGTTATGATAGCTTTAAAGTCAAATATAATGCAGGTATAAATAACTGATAGATTTGTACATAACCTTGTATGTTAAAATGGATCTTTTTTATATAGGTAAGTGACCAAAAACTGAAGAAAGAAACCAGCAAAAAATTGCAGTGATGTTTTTAGTATAAATAATACAATTATAACAACATATTATAGTACAGTAATATTATAGTACAATAGTACAATAATAAAATTATAATAACACTGACTAGTAAAATAATAGATAATGTGATCTAGATGTGATAGCCATTGTAGAATTTGGTAAAAACATGATCATATCTCCAAGCATCTAAGAGTTGGCTTATTAGTGTAATAGTCATGCACCTACACTTAAAAGAGTACAGAAGATCTCAGCTTCCTGAAGTGGTTTCTTTTACGGTACTATCTCAGCCTGACATCTCTTCCAGTTTGAAACCCTTGCCATCATTCTCACTACTCAGTGTGAAACTGCATATGATTTAGCAAGAACAGAGGTAAATTCATTTGCTGTCTGTGCATGCATGCACAGGTCCAACTGTCTAAGTGTGGTAAACAAATTTTGCCAAAGTTTCTACACATCTGTGAAGTGTATGTTGGTGTTTGCCAGGCAAATTCCATCTACTTCCATCTGTGGTAGCTAGCCTTCTCTGCTGACAGCATTTTCTGAAATACAACCCATTTTGATCTATGGTCTTGGAAATGCCTATTTAGTATGGTAAATTATCATTTCAAATGCTTCATCAGCACTTTTGGTAAATACCACTGTTTCGGGAGAAATCCATTACTTTATGGAAATTTAGATGTGCTTCTCTATAATGGAACACTGTGACAGGATGCCCTCAAGTGGCAAAATATAGACTCCACCCAGTAAAAATTAAAGTGGTTAATATATAAGTGTTCCCTGCTAGAAGACACCCTCTTGGTTCAGTTATTGATGCTCTAGATGAACTTAAATATCTCTTAGTTCTAAACAGTACCAGGAAATTAATTAAAATCACATAATATAACCTTTGCAAGATGAAAAGTAGGAGGTGAAAGATGGCCTCAAAGATAAAAGGTGGTCCATCTTTTTGCCTAACTTCTTGCTTACAATATTAACTTCTAGTTTTTTCACAAGACTAGCAAAATCTCCATATAATTCCTGGCTAATAATTGCTAGATAAGGTCTATCAACAGACAGTATAATTGTATGAATTCTCATATATTTGCATTAATTCAGGCATGAACCTTCTATTTCAAAACCATACTGTACCAAGCCCCATGAAAGTGAAGTACGTTCATATATTCATAAATAATCACAGATAATGTTTTATAGGTTCACTGTTCCTTGGCAGTACAACACACATTGACACAAATAATGTTCTGAATTCAGAGGAGACTGGCTTGCATAGAATGATAAACCTGGCGGCAACAACAACAAAAAAGAAACATTCAGCAGTTGATATGAATTTATTTTTTTTAAATTTCTTCAGTTCTTGGGAAGAATTTTCTTTCTGGTCCCCCTGAAACAAAAAAAAACCACAAAATGCAAAGCCAGAAGATTTGACCAATTTTGGGGTTTTTTTCCAGTATCCCAACAGACACTTTACAAGGAATATTATTAATGCTTTGGTAATACAGTTAGTTCATCTTACATGAGATTTAAAAAAAAAAAAAAAAAAAGAAGAAAAGGTTTTGTAAGTAAACCAGGATATGTAAGTTTGGAATATTTGTGTTAATAATTCAAATACCCCCATGATTACATAGAAAAGAACAGAACCTTTGTGGTTACTATTTCTTTCTCTTTAAAACTGTGCTTTTTAACCAAACACATCTTGTCTAAAATAATGTTGGAAAATAAATGGAAAGTGGTTCAGCTAATCCTAAACTCTTCCTCCTTAAAGTCACTGTTATATCTAACATCTGAAGTTTCACTTCATTAGGTCTGTAAGCTTCTTAAAACCTCCTTTTTCCATGAGAGCCACAAGTATTTCCACAGAAGTTATTTTAAGTAGGTAATTCTACATACATTCATGAGGCTGATGTGACATCATCTGCACTGCTCAAGGACAAAGGACTTTCCTTTATTAAAACATCATGCTTTTCAGTCGTCTTACTAGGCTAAGACTGATATTATTGCTAAAAGTGCCATACTGAATATTTTGCATGAAGCCTAAGGAGTTTTAAACCAGTGCAGATAACCTTATTCTGATCCTTAGGGAAAACAAAAAAGAATACCAACAAACCAACAAAACAAACAAACAGAAAAGCTGTGAAAAATCATTAATGTTACCACAGGTGTGGGAAATGATGCTGGAATAATTCCCTTTTTGCACAACACTCTTTCCCTGACTCCCTACTCAGGCAGTTACGTGCCCACATAATGTGGTCCTTGCCCTCTTACTCTCCCCTTCTGACTGCCTGGGTCAGTCTTTACATAAAAGAACACAAGTTCCACCTACAAAGCCGTCTCTCTGTCTTTATTTTCATGGCAGACACTTTTATATCAGAGTACTTTCATCACAGTGGCACCCATACCAGAGCTACAATACTGTAGTTAAGGGTCTGTTCTTTGGCATTTCTATTCTAAAGCACTATTGTATGAGGTTGCTCAGCAGCTAAAATTCCTTCCATGCTGAGACTTGGCATACAAGTGCTTAGCTCTAAAGCAATTTAATTTTTAAAAAATTTTGGTTTTAACCCGTGGATGCCCCTTTGGAAAATGTAAAGGTGAAAAAGAATAAATGCTGGCTATCATTGAGTGATTGCTGGATCTCTGATGGTGTGAGCATATTTTTGTAATGAAATATTGCATGCTGTTTGTCAGTAGTGTAGTTTTCTGGGACTACCTGAAATCCTTCAATTGCCCTCTATGAAATCCTGATCTCTCAAGATCCAGGAGTACTTCTGTCTGAATGGATGCTACATTTGTTAAAGTGTGAAGGTGCTCTCCTATAACAATCATTTTTAAACAGTATAGTGATGGTTATTTAGAGGTGTATAAAAAAATAAATATATTAAAATCAGAAGACTTTTAATATAAGAATAGCTTTAACTAGGAGATTTAGGAGATAAAATGGTTTCCACATGGACTGAAAGAATACTGGTCTTCTCATCTTCTTCATGAAACAGTCTATGGAACAAGGTTCACTCTGAGAATTTCACACCACCCTTTCAAGCCATTGTTAGGGGTTGCTCATAGTGGCAAGGTGCCAGAGTGATGGACTTTTGGTCTGTTCCCGTGTAGTTAAGAATGGAAATGGTGCTGAGCAGCTTAATGTGGATTAATGGTGACTACTTTAAATTATATCACTTTTATTTCAGAAAAGGCAGGAAAACACTGAATCATATTACATCAACAAACTGACTTAGAGTTCTTACACACCCACAGTAATAGAAAAAATAAAAATAAAAATAAGTTAAATACACAAAGGGTGTCAGGAATGGGTTTTGGTTTTTTGTTTGTTTGGTTATTCTTGTTTTTTCAATTTTTACGTGAGCAAAACCTGGGAATTTTGTCTTAAGAACTGCTGGCAGACTATATAGATTTCCAGGAGCAGATACAGGTACTGACAGTGATAACTTTCTACCTAAATATATAATGACACTTGAGCATTTATTCCCATATTAGAGACAGGGTGAAGCTACAGTATCCCAGCTGTAACATCCTTGTGTACAAAACAGCACTGAGGGCAGAACTCACACAGTGCAGGAAGGAGTAAGGTGGGAAGCAATATAATTTTGTTGGACATTACAGTGATGCTTGGAATCTGACAGTAGGACATAATTTGCGGAAGGTATAATGGCAAGAATCCTTAATTTATTCTCAAATGTAAATGCAAAAGGTAAACGATGTAGACATACTGTCTACATATGTACTCATATCTGAGTTATCTAAACTGAATTTTAAGGTGTGTGTTGACCTGTTTGGAAGACTGGTATACAAGTATATATGGCCCTCAATTCTTTTCACCTGCCATGCAGGTTTCCCAGGTTTTCCAGTAAACTAGGCAATCCTCAAAAACCTAGTTATGCTCTGAAACCTCCTTTTCACCTGTTGTCTTCTGAATAATAATCTTTTATCTACTGTCCCTCATAGCTTTGCTTGTATAATTTATGACATTTTTCTTTCCCAGTTTTTCAGTACAAGTCCAAGAAATATTTATACCTTTGAAGACATATCTCCTGCTAGAAAAACAGATGAATTCAAATACTGTGTTGTCTTTGATGCTGCTCTTTTATGAGGATCACAGGTAGGTGAAAAAACTGTGGACATGCAAAAGATGAGAACTGAAGAGTGAATTCTTCCCAGAATCAGGTTGTTTTCACTAACAAGCTAATTCTTCTAAGACTTGGGAATATCTTCTGGGAATATCTAGCATCATTAGCACCTCCAAAAATGTTCAGGCAATGGATCGAGGCCCCAAGAAAAACCCCCCAAACATGTGAGACATAAAGTCCAAACCCGATCTATGCGTATTGATGAAGCCATACTTAATTCCACTGCCTTCCACAATACTGGAAAATCAAACCCAGAAATGTAATTGGAATAGCAGCAGAACTCCAATCCCAAAGCCATTGTCTACTGGAACAGTAAAGGAAACCTTTTTTAAATATCAGCCAGCAATTCTTTTCTTTTTGTATAAATATCCTCTTTTTCAAGCTTAGATGAGTGTAATAATCATCTCTCTTTTTAAACAAAATGTACTAAATATCTGAAGCAATTAGACTGCATTGCTGTCTAATTACAACAAATGGTAATTTTCAAATCAGAGCTACTGTATTCTCTGTAGCTATACAATCACAAATTAGTAAGCTCTTAAATTAGTGGGCTTCTGCTGGAATCACTGGCAAGGTCTTTAAGTACAGTACAGCAGTGTGAACACACTTCTGTAATACACCCAATTAGTAAATAATTCTGTTGCTTATTACCCAATTAAAGATTGCTTTTCTTTTTACACATTTTTACTCATTTGTGTGAATTTGGATGTTTATGAATATGTATAGCCTGTAGAATTAAAGCAAGATGTACTCATTTATAGAGTAATAATTATGAATTACCAAACTGAAAAGCGCCTCTTCATACAGCAGCTATTTATGAGATTTTTAGTTGTGTAGCAAATGCAGGTGATGGATGTGTAAAGATTAAAACCAGATGTCTTAGTCGCTTGATGTTGAAATTGTCAGTTACTGGCACTAATTCTTTTTAATTCTTTTTAAACTAAGCCTGTTTAATCTTTTCTTTTTTCAAGAGAGTGTTCTGCATTTTGCTTTAATGATGGACACTATTTCCTGCCTTACAAGCTGTGAAGATTGATGAGAAATTTTAACAAATTAAAAAAGAGATAAGGACCGTTTTGATTAGACATAGTAATTGTTCAAAGAAGAGTGAATAAATGCATCCCAAAATGACAGGATAGGGCCTCTGTGCGCACAGCTGAAACCGCCCCCCTC